>CACVCL010030433.1:0-49288 GCA_902729485.2 Mus minutoides
CCCATTAAAAAATGGGCTACAGAGCTCAACAAAGAATTCTCAACTGAAGAATACTGAATGGCTGAGAAGCACCTAAAAAAATGTTCAACATTCTTTTTTTTTTTTTTTTTTGACAAGAATGAGACTTTAATCAGCTTTAAGTGGAGTTTACAACACTAAGAGATAAAGGGTTGTTAACAAACACAGTAACAAATGGACACCTGATTGCTATGAGGCTTTATCCTGAACACGTCATATTTGTGTATCCTCAGTGCATAGCATTTACACACAGAGCCACTGCTGCACACCCCAAGAGTATCTGAAGAGGCTGAATCGGGTAAAGCTGTTTTACAGACTGGATCTTTTTTAGTATATATATTCTATATGAAAACAGATCGAACTTTTGATCTGGCATGTAGAAGGCAACTCTGCCGAATACTGGAGGAAAAGCCCCCAGTGTAGTGCACAGATCCACCCCTTCCGTCTGCATGCATGACACATCAACAGCCCTAATTAAAACTTTATTTATTTATAACAGTATTCACAATTAGCCTGAAATGCATTCTGTAAGTAATCACTCCCGTGTTTCTGGAATGCTTTCTTAGACTTTTGGATGTGCAGCAGCTTACCTGTCTGAAATGACTTGAAGGCATCACCTTTAAGAAGGCTTACAGTTGGGCCCCGTACATCCCAAGTCCTCTGTAATTCCTCTTGGACATTTTTGCCATAATTGTAAAAGGGTAGTTGAATTAAATAGCGTTACCATTCTTTGGTGTGGCATAGGTTATAAACTTAAGTGGAGTTTAGCGGCAGCATCAAATGTTTCAGCTTTAAAAATAGTAGTAGGTTACAAGTTACATGTTTAGTTTTAAAATATTTGTGCAAATTATTCATAACGATGCCTGTGGTTGCAACAAAATGCCTCATTTACCTTTAAATACTGTTAAAGTTAAACATTCTTAATCATCAGGGAAATGCAATTCAAAACAACCCTGAGATTCCACCTCACACCAGTCAGAATGGCTAAGATCAAAAATTCAGGTGACAACAGTTGCTGGCATGGATGAGGAGAAAGAGAAACACTCCTCCATTGCTGGTGGGAATGCAAGCTTGTACAACCACTCTGGAAGTCAGTCTGGTGGTTCCTCAGAAAATTGGACATAGTAGTACTGGAGGATCCAGCAATACTTCTCCTGGGCATATTCCCAGAAGATGTTCCAACTTGTAATAAGGACACATACTCCACTATGTTCATAGCAGCCTTATTTATAATAGCCAGAAGCTGGAAAGAAGCCAGATGTTCCTCAAAAGAGGAATGGATACAGAAAATGTGGTACATTTATACAATTGAATACTACTCAGCTATTAAAAACAATGAATTTATGAAATTCTTAGGCAAATGGATGTATCTGGAGGCCGTCATCCTGAGTGAGGTAACCCAATCACAAAAGAACACACATGATATGCACTCACTTTTAAGTGGATATTAGCCCAGAACTTAGAATACCCAAGATACAATTCACAAAACACAAGAAAATCAAGAAGTAATACCAAAGTAAGACTTTGTTCCTTCTTAGAATGGGGAACAAAATGCCCATGGAAAGAGTTACAGAGACAAAGTTCAGAGCTGAGATGGAAGAACCATCCAGAGACTACCCCACTTGGGGATCCATCCCATAAACAATAACCAAACCCAGACACTATTCATATGCCAGCAAGATTTTGCCGAAAGGACCCTGATATAGCTGTTTCTTGTGAGGCTATGCCAGTGCCTGGAAAATACAGAAGTCACAGTCATCTATTGGATGGAACACAGGGTCCCCAATTAATGAGTTCGAGAAAGTACCCAAGGTGCTAAAGGGGTCTGCAACCCTATAGGAGGAACAACAATATGAACTAACGAGTACCCCCCCCCCCCGAGCTTTTGTCTCTAGTTGCATAAGTAGCAGAGGCTAGTCTAGTCAGCCATCAATGGGAGGAGTGGCCTTTGGTGTTGCACAGATTATATGCCCCAGTACAGGATAATGCCAGGGCAAGGAAGCAGGGGTGGGTGGTTTTGGCGGGATGGTATAGGGGACTTTTTAGCATTTGAAATGTAAATGAAGAAAATATCTAATAAAAAATTCTTGGTGAAACATAAAAAAATTTAATTCATGAAATTCATAGGCACATGTATGGAACTAGAAAATATCATCCTGAGTGAGGTAACCCACAAAAGAACACACATGATATGCACTCACTGATAAGTGGATATTAGCCCAGAAGTACAAAATACCCAAGATATAATTCACAGACCACAGGAAAATTAAGAAAAAGAAAGACCAAAGTGTAGTCTTTCTTAGAAACAGGTACAAAATACCCATGGAAGGAGTTGTAGAGACAAAGTGTAGAGCAGAGACTGAAACAAAGACCATCCAGAGATGGCCCCACCTGGGAAACCATCCCAAATACAGTTATCAAACCCAGACAGGATTGTGGATGCCAACAAGAGCATCCTGACAGGAGCCTGATATATCTGTCTCCTAAGAGGTTCCACCAGTGTCTGATAAATTCAGAGGTGAATGCTCTCACTCAACCATTGGATGAGCACAGGGTCCTCAATGGAGGAGCTAGAGAAAGTACCCAAGGAGCTGAAGGGATCTGTATCCCCATAGGAGGAACATCAATATGAACCAACCAGTAGCCCCCCCGCCCCCGAGCTTCCAGAGACTCAACCACCAAAAAAAGAATATACATGGAGGGACTGATGGCTCCAGCCACATATGTAGCAGAGGATGGCCTAGTCAGTCATCAATGGGTGGCAAGGCCCTTGGTCCTGTGAAGGCTTTCTGCCCTAGTGTAGAGGAATGCCATGGTCAGAAAGGGAGTGTGGGTGGGTTGGTGAGCAGGGAAAGCAGGGAGAGGATAGGGGGGTGTAGAAGCGGAAACCAGGAAAGGGGATAACATTTGAAATGCAAATAAAGATAATATCTAATAAAAATGTTAAAAAAAAAAAAAAAGAAGAAGAAGCAAGCATGCCATGGAGATCAAATCAGGAAGCAATGTGGCTCTATCTTCTCTGCTTTTACTCCACCTCCATGTTCTGGCCTTGAGCTCTAGCCCTGGTTTCCCTTTATGATACATTGTAGGTTAGAAGATGAAATAAGCCCCATTCTCTTAAGTTAATTAAATAAATTTCTTTCAAAATAGAAAGAACAGATGAATCACTCATGAAAGTATGATATACCTCGTAGTAGTTTAGAGGGTAGATGCTTTAGCAGCCATTGTAATCCCCAAATGACTCTCTTATATTGGAGAAGCCAAATACCCCATAATTTGACTGGCCTGTGGGGCTGTGTGTCTCATAAGTCTCAGTAAAAGGTAACATATCAAGAGATTTTCATGCTATATAGAAACTTCTATGGACGTTTTAAGGAAAATATCACTTCATCACTTTTCTGTAACAGAAGGAAGTTTGAGTATGCCTCAAAGACTTTTTAATGACTGAAAAATTTAAAGTTATATTTATATAAAATATATTTTGTAATGTGATATTATCATTTGGTCTTGGATATAAACAAGAAAATAAAAATAATGGTATACTGTGTGTCTAGTTGACAAAGGGGTCTATTTTACTAGGTAGTTTTATTTTTTTTTCAACTTAACAGAAACTTAAGAGTCATGTTGGAACTATTCAATTCATTTCAATTCAGTTGAATTGCCTCTGTAATATTGGCCTGTGGGCACATATGTGTGGCATATTATTAACTAATGATTGATGTGGATGTTTTTAGCTCACTGTGATTGGCACCATCTATGGGCAGGTGGTTCTGAATTAAATAAATAGGTAAAGTAAGAGTAAGCCATGGAGAGCAAGCAGGGAGTAACTAACTTTTATGCATGCTTTCTGCTTCTGTCCCTGTGGTGAATTCCTCAATGATGAACAGTGATTGGAAAGTGAAGTCCAAATAAATATTTCCTCACTAAGTTGGATTTGGTCAGTGTTTTGTCACAGCAACTGAAATGTAACTAGGAAACTAGAAATGAGTGACATTTTCAATGTGCAAAATTAAGACCTAGGGGAAAGACACAGTTATTAAAATGACCACAATAAAACATGAGGGACTAAATTAGGAAAGCGGCACATGGTGGGTGGCATACATCTATAACTCTAGCACATGAGAGAGGAGTGGTACCGAAGTATGAATACCTGGAGCTCATTACCCAGCAAGCCAAACAGAATCTATGAGCTCTTGGTTCAAGGAAATGCCCCATCTGAAATAAATAGGTGGTCAACAGAAAAATATGGTACCTGGCATCATAATCATAAATGTGTATATACACATATATATTTTAGATAGTTATATCATTTATGAGCTGAGCTCAAGAATGGCAATGTCTTTCACAGACAGAATTCTGTGTTCTCATTTTATGTTGGGCATCTTTCTTCATGAGTCAGAGCCTCAGCTTTCATACTCTCTTCCTTATGCCTGCTCTATTCTTTGTCTTCAGGCTTAAGAATGGAAACAGTCACTAGGGGTATATTACCATCCATTACCAGTGTCATATATCTTGTTTACTCCTCTATAAGCAATATGTTTTATTGCATCTATTTTAATTAGCTCACTTAAGTCATATAACATTTGAGTATGTTTCTTGACTCATCACAATGATCCAATGCGTAACTGTACATTTGAAGAAAAAGAAGAATTAGAGAAGGAGGAGGAGGAAAGAAAAGAAAAAGAAAAAGAAAAGAAAAGAAAAGGGCAAAGGGAAAAGAGCAAAAGAAAAGGGAAGTAAATTTTTTTCTTTCTAAGAATTAAGAGGACTGAGTATCAGCACCATGAAGAAGGCTGGAAAGAAAAGCTTGGTCCATGGTGCAACCAAGAAACAGAGAAAGGAAACTCCAGTCATCATGCTGGATTATCCTTTTTTTTTTTTCTACTTATTCATCCTCGTATTTCACACAATGGATGATGCTTTTAAAACTCAGTTTTAGCCTTCCTTCTTCATTTATATCTCTATGGGAACACCTTCACAAACACTTTAACACATGTGCCTCATTAAAGAACTAGGCATTTATTAATTCTATCAATTCAATAATGGAAATTAAACATATTAAGTTCATTCAGTGTCAACATGACACTTGTGGGGCTGTAGGTATAGGGGAAGAGGGGAGAGGGACAGAGCCTGCATCAGGCCAGAGTTTTTGTGCTCTGGGCAGCGGATGCGGGAGGACTGCTGGATGCTTTCCACTAGGTCCCAGGTGGGCATCTGGCTGTGTGAAGGCAGGGACTCCACTTGGCAGGGGGTGGACAAGGAGCAGCCCTTGTACCAGGTTCTCAGTCTCTGGCATTCCATGCTGGATACAACAGAGGAGCTGAGAACAGAATAGGACCCCAGGGCAGCACTAGGCCCCCAAGGATATGGGAAGAGAGGGCAGGGGGAAAGAGGTTCCCACGAAGGCAAGTGTCTCTTGACTGGAGTACAGGAAGGCACAGCTCATTAGGATAAAGCCTATCCCATCATCCAAGTACAGCAGGTCTTGATGAACAGAGACAATCTATGGTTTTAGAGCTTTAGTGTAGAAAGGCAAGAAAAAAGAGAAAAGGTAGGAAGAGAGAGAGACTGGTCATGGCCAAGAGGAGAGAAGGGGGAAAAGGAGAGAGAGAGAGAGAGAGAGAGAGANGAAACAGAAAAAGAGGTTCTGTGGTGGATATGAGTACAACCTCATTTAAACCCTGTGTCAGACAATGTTGCATGTTGGGATAATTTATCTCCTTTCAACCGCTCTTTGTCTTCGGCCATTGTCATATCTTCATTGTACATAAATTCTAAATATGAGTGTTTTATTGCATAAATATGTGCTTACATTTGTCATGCAGTTGTAATTTTATTGACTTTTTTCAACTCCCTTTTGCTTCATTATTCTTCCATGCAGAATTTCTTATCAAAGTAATCCTTATTGTTCATCTCATAAAGTGAAAAAATGAGGATATTTTTGTTGTTGCACCAAAATTACCTTCATCTTCAATCTTAATAGATAATATCTTGGGCTTAGCACTCCCTCTGGCTCCTTGGAGATATTTTGCCTTTGTCTTCTAGCTTCCATTGATTCTGTTGCAGATTCATATCATAGTTAATTAATTCCCTTCAACTGTATCCAATTTACTGTTAAATCTAGTCATTGATTTCTCAATTGTGAACATTGTACTTTATCAGTTATAGAACTTCGGCTTGGGGCTTTTATTCTGTGTAAGCATAGATAAAGTCAAGAACTCTGTACAGTGCTGCTGTCATTTACTGTATTTATTTTTGGGTTTTGTTATTATGTCTGTCCATTAACAGGTAGATAAATAAGGAAATACACCTTTACACATTACTAGGAATGAAATACTATGATTTGAAAATATGTGTGAAACTTGGACCATAAAGAAAGGTCATAAGGTAAGAAAGTCTTCAAAAACCTAATGTTACATGCCTTTCTTATTCTAAAAAAATGAACATAGATAATACATAAAAGTAGAGAGCAGACTATTTTTGAAGAGAAAGGAACGAGGGGTAGCAGGAGAGACAGTAATGAAAATCTTTAACCATTTTCTCATAGTAATTGCCTATATGTTTGCAGTGGAATCAGTTTTTGTGAACCTTATTGATTTTATTTTTGAATCATATGTAGATAAATCTATTATACACTGCAATTTAACATTTAACAGCATTAACTTCATGATAAACTCCATGATAAATTGATTTTTAAAAATCCCTCATTTGTTGTATCAATATTTAGTTCTCTATATTTGAGTTCCTGCATCTGCAAATGAAATGATAATAAAATTAAAAAGCAAAAAAAAAAAAAAAAAGCCAAACAAACAAACAAAAAAAAAAACTTCTTGATTCCTGGAGAGGACTAACTGATTTTACAGTAGATTGAGATTCTTACAGACAAAGGAAATGCAGAGCCATGGAGTCAAATCCAAACAAACACATCTACACCATAGCTTCTGCACCTATGGTTCAGGGATTATTGTGGAAGAGGGGGAAGAAAGAATGTAAGAGCAGAGAACAGTAATAGGAGTTAGTTGTGAGATTGTGTTTCCTATGTCAGCAGCTTAAGCTATAAAGTTTCACCAATATGACTATCTAAACAAGAGCTGGACAAAGACAGCAACAGCAGACATGTTAATGCAGACAGGGGAAAGGTACAGGAGGCCTCAACTCTACACAAAGAACTGTAGGCAACCAAGGAATGCTAAGAGTGGAAGAAATAGTTCTATCCAGAAAAGAACACACTGATGGGTAAGCCAATACCAACTGGTCAGCCCTGAACCCATAGACACAAGTACATAATACAGATGGAGCAGGCTGTACTTATGTGTTACAAATGTGAGTGTGTGTGTGTGTGTGTGTGTGTGTGTGTGTGTGTGTAACAAAAATTGATGAAAACAGGATGCTATGAATCAGAAAATAAAAAGCAAAGAAAATACACCTAAGAATGTTTCAGAGAGATAGGAAAATAATGAAATCATATTAGATTCTCAAAAATAAATACCTTTAAAAGGACTTTTTGACTACTGGTAATTATTGAGGTACTATCATTTGCCATATAGCAAATATTCCATAAGTAAAAGTCAGTTAGAAATTTGTTGTAGTCTTTGACAGTCATAATTCCTGCACTAAAATGTTGCTTCCATGTTAAGTAACAGATAAAGAACAAAATTGGAGATGTGGAAATAAAGAGTTTTAAATCCTGACCACATTCTTGGGGGGGGGGGGGTTGTTACTATGAACCTTTATCAGTCTTTCTTTAAAACATGAAAGACGCCAAGGCTACACAGAGAAACCCTGTATCGAGAAACAAAACAAAACAAAACAAAACAAAACAAAACAACCATGAAAGACAGAGAGAAGCTGTTAAGGTTTTAATTTTATGTTTACTTATTTTATATGTATGAGTGTTATGCCTGCATGCATGTTGGCCACAAAGGTCAGAAGAGGGCATTGTACCTCCTGAAACAGTAATGAGAAATTGCTGTGAGCCTCTGTCTAGGTGCCAAGAACAAAAGCCAGGGCCTGTGTAAGAACAAGTAGCTACTGGGCTACCACTCCTGTCCCTGAGAGACTACTTTAATTTATAAAAATTGAGGTCTAAAAAGAAGGTTTGGTGGTCCCAAGTATGTGCTGCTCTTGCAAAAGGTCTCATTCAGGTCTCAACACCCGGATCAGGCAGATCACAACTTGCTGTTAGGCCAGTTCCAATGGATCTCTCCTTTTACCTAGGTGCCTGTATAGGTGTGCACATATCCACATACATATGCATCATTAGGAAAAACAAAACAAAACAAAACTCTTTCTCTTAATGAAAACCACTAAAGCAGTATTAAGCAAAGAAATTCTGTTAAATTCCTTTTTATTCATAATCTTATTAAATTAACAAAACTTGACTTTCTGACTTAGTACCTCCCCAACTTGGGGAGACATCAAATGTTCCTCATCAGAATTGCTCTGAAAAGATAACTTCTATTATTATCATGTGCCAGGGGCTCTGTGAAAACTTTCTAGGAACCAGAGGAATATATGAATTCAGAATATATTTTCCTTTTGTGATTACCATAGCCTGATATAAAAGTCAAATAGAGGACATTCCACTCTTGAAGTATTGCTTTTAAAACACAGATATTTTAATTATGCCCAACAAGACAGCTCAGCATGTAAGGGAAACTTGCAGCACAGACTATCGTTTTAACAAAGTGCTTAAGGCTGGTTTTGTATTTTAGTAAAGAATAGATTTATTTAGAACAGACCTCTAGCAGTTTCAACAACATGGAAACAACATGTGGTCAGTTCCAGTTAGGGATTTGTGGGAGATGGCATCATAGCCGCTGTGCAAATGGAAGAGATTCAGAGTTATGGATGATGCATGCTCTCTTTATAATAGTTAATTTCATAACCACTACATCATTCCAGAGACTAGAATTAACATCAAGGAAATGACTCCAAAGACATTATCATCTCCCACTTAGAACTAGTCCATAAAGGTTGTACCAAACCTTAGAGATGGCAGGATCTCTGTCACAGTGAAAACTTCAAGGGCATAAGAGTTTGAGGAACAAACAGCCATGCACCATATCAAAACCATGGATTGGAAAAAAATCTTTAACCATATGCAAATTTTTATTTATAAGATTTTCACTTAATATCATGTTGCTATGATTGACCACAGGGATTTTGCAAGCAGATCTACCTTCGAGCACACATAAGGTTTGTCATAGTTCATCTCTTCAGAGAAAATATACTACATCAGTTAAATCTTTAATTCATATTATGGGAAAGTGTTCAACTCTAGTGAATGGAGATGGACTTTCTAATCTGGATTTCCAGAGACTGGACCATAGTCTTACATGAGTTACTTATTTTCCCACTATGTCTCCTTATTTAAATATTTGGGAGCAGATTGATGATTTAATTGTAAGATCAAGGAACAAGAAAAATAAAATGATTTCTTTCTCTTTTTGCATGACTACTGGTAGATAATGATTTATTTCTAAGTTTTTATAATTTAGTGTCATACTCTTTTTCTCCTCATCCAAAGATTTTTCAAGTACTGCATCTCAGTATATTGACAGATAGATGTGTGTTATAAGATTGCTGTCTTATAGTAAAGCTTTGTATGGATATCTCCATTGTAACACTGTAGTCTTTAACATTAACTTATAGCTAGGAATCTAGTCAGATGACCTATTCAAAACATTCACTGTGTAAAGATACTCCTAATTTGAGAATCACTGGAAAAGAAGAGTAAGAAAGACTTTATGTTCAACAAAGTAGATTCTTCTTGTCCTTTCTTAAAAGACAGCTATGCTTTTATTATAAACAAGGTTTCTACAGATAAATCATTATTTGTTTAAATGAAACTCAAAATAGCCAATGGGAAAGACTATGGCTAATGCTTAAACTGCTATATCATGTGGTGAACTTAAGGTTTTAGTGTTTTAAAAGTGCTATCTGCTTGTCAGAATGAAGAATACCTGGGTTTGCTGTTCATCTTCATTTATGACAAGTATATCTCTCTGAATGAGCACATAATGAATATTAGCATTAGCTTGTTGATTCAGGATGGAGAAGATTGTCAGTGTGAGAAAGTAATGGAAGCAAGCTCTGCCCAGAGATAGCAAGGTAAACCAGAAATTCAGAAAGAAAATAAGCACCATTTTTACTATGAGGAAAAAATGGTTTTGAATATCAAACAGTAGGATTTGAAGAACTACCAACAATGACATCACCATCACCAGAATTGAAGTTTCCCAAGAGAGAAAGTTAGATAGAGAAAACATAACTAAGGATACATCCCCTGCTGTCTAGAGGATTTATTCCATTCAGCTTCCACTTTGACTTTAGAGTGTACCTGTGAATCTTCATCTAATAACTCCAGTACCTTGAAAGAATTATAGATCTAGTCTATAAACTGTATTTGTTCCATGGGTTATTAATACTTGATATAAATCAAATATTGTTCATAATTCTATTGTGAGTCAAATATAAGGAGGAATGCTTGGAAAAGATACTATCCTAGGTCACATGACAGTCATAAATGTCCTAAGGATAACATCACCATAGATGAGAATACTTTTTCTTATAATTTCTTACTTTTTTTCACAATTTCTTAGACTCATTGACTTTTGAACCAATGTCACCACAGCAAATACCTTTATGTATTTTGGACTTACATTCAAACTTCTGTCACTTAAAATATTTGAAGCCCACTGATGGTAGGGTTGTTTTGCACAAAATAAATCATACCTCTTGAAATAATAGTTACAAGCTATTTTAAATATTGCCTGATCAAATTTATTCACTGTTTAATACTTACTAATTGGATTTTAATATAAAGAACTTTGTATAAAACAGATTTTATAATTGGAATCATTAAAACCGTTCACTTAGACAAATTATAATTTTGTCATAGAAGTAAAATAAATAGTTTTTAATATATGCATAGAAGTTGGAAATCCACTTAAGATAAATATTTATTCAAAATGCAAAATACATACATCAAAGGCTACTTTTCAATATAAATAGGAAAATTACAAAGTCCTGTTATTGAATTAATTGTAATTTGTATTACTAGAAAGAAATTACCAGGGGCATTCATATGATGAATTTCAGTGTGTATATAAATAAGTTAATCTAATATGCATTGCCTTGAAGATCATTCATAATTAACTGAATTTAAACTTGTAATTGTGTGATTTATTAAAATCAGTCTTATAGAGGTATGATATAACTACATTTTCAAGAACATTTAGAGGTGGAATAAAGCACCAAATGTAGGGAGAAATAAGGCATCTTATGCTCATCAGAGATATATATATAACATGCAAATTTTACATCTGGCCAATTTTACAACTGGCTGTTTCTACAGCACCTTTGTAAATTTTTTGGAAAACATGTTATAAATATACTCTTATTTTCTCCAAGGGAAGAAATAAAATGTTTTCAGACCTCAGTTATATACTATGAGACACCAGCATCTTGCTAACCACAGTGACATTTTTTTAAGAAGTAAATATCTTTTAATTTGCACAGCCAATTAGCCATCATTGGAAATTAGGTTATCATAACTAATATTCATGCCATTTCATAAGAAAGAATCATAGAAATTTTAAATAAAAAAGTTTAAATAAAATTTAAAATAGATGAAGAGAGGATCTGGTGGGAAGTGGGGAAGACAGGAGAGCAAGATTCATATTATAGTACTTACGAGATAAATTAAGATATAAAAACAACTCGATAGGCACTGAATTATGACCCTCACAATATATATCTACCAGTAACAAAGAATGTGACTATTTGTAAGCATTCTTTTAAAAGCAATTATTAAGTTAACATAGGACTGGTTGGGCCTATAAGACAGAAGTTGATACTCATGTGTAGAGATGAAAGGCTGCATGAAAACAAAGGTGCATGTAAAACATGGTCATCTAGAAGACAGAAAGACCTGAAGAAAAACCCAGGCTGCCAAAAACCTTAACCTCAGACGTGTTGAGTTCCAATCTATGAGATGATTGATAGACACATTGTAGCTGGTCTATTTTGTTATGTTAGACCATCCAAACTAATAACTGACCAGCAGAGGTAACACCGAGTATTGATTTAATACAGGTGTTTAATAATGAGACGACATTACTGAAGGGTTTATTAGATTTATTGGACTAAATAACTAGATGGAATTAAGAAGGCAAAAACTAGGGTTTTTAATTATTTCATAAGATTGGCTATTAGCTCACAAATCTTTATCAATCAAAATCAATCAAATAGCCAAATTGTGGACAACTATATACACTTGGCATTGTGCATAAACCCCAGTGAGAAAGCCTGACCTGAGGGTAGCTTATAGTGAAAGACTGGATAAAGTCCACTCTACTCTCTCAGCTTCATGGGAAAAACACATGAGATCTAGCTCACTTTAACAAATTTTAAGACACATAATCATGAACTGTACAGGACTGATCAAATGAAAGCATCCAACAGAAGAGAATTGTGTGTGTGCATGTGTGTGTGTGTGTGTGTCTGTGTATCTATGTGTATTGTGTTTGTGTTTCTGTGTATGTGATTGTGTGTACAGGTTTATGTGTGTTGTGTCTTTATGTCTGAGTGTGTTATATATCTCTATCTTTGTGTATCTATGTGTTGTGTGTCTATGTGTATCTGTTGTGTAACTATGTCTCTGCGTGTGTCTGGGTGTCTCTATGTGTGTGTTATATGTCTATGTGTGTTTATGTGTTTGTTGTAGGTCTATGTGTGTGTGTGTTGTGTGTGTATGTTTCTGTGTGTGTGTTTGTGTCTATGTCTGGGTGTGTGTGTATATGTGTGTGTATGATATGCACATGTGTGCAGGCCAGAGCCCATGGCAGTGTTTTTTTCAATCAATCCAGCCTCTGTTTTTCTTCAGTGATTCCATACATTCATTTCACATATGCGTCCTAATTGCTCTTACCTCACACACCTTTCAACTCCACGTCCTCCCCCAAAATCACACAGTCTATTTTTAATAATCATTCCATTAGTTTACATCTCAAATGATATCCCACTTCCCAGTACTACCTCCACAAGCCCCCACCATCAATCTCACAACCTCCTTCTTCTCCCTCCCCTTTGCCTCTATGAGGGTGCTCATCCACCCACCCACCCTCTCCTGCCCCAGCACTCCAGCATCTCCATACACTGGGGCACGAAACCTCCAAAGGACAAAGACCTTCCCTCTCATTGATATCAAACAAGGCCATTCTCTGCTACCTATGTATCTGGATTCATGGATCCCTCCCTGTACACTCCTTGGTTGATGGTCTAGTACCTGGGAGCAGTGGGTGGTCCAACCAGCTGATGTTGTTCTTCCTATAAAGTTACAATCCCCCTCAGCTCCTCCAGTCCTTCAGACAGCTTCCCACCAGGCTCCCTGAGCTCAGTCTGATATTTGTCTCCAAGCATCCACATCTGTATTCATCACTTGATGGATCAACCTCCCAAGAATTAGTCATACCAGGTTCCTATTAGCAAGTGCCTCTTAGCAACAGCAAAAGTGTCGGGTCTGGTGTCTGCAGACAAGATAGATTCCCAGGTGGGGCAGACCCCAGATGGCCCTTCCTTCAGTCTCTGCTCCATTTTTGTCTGTTCTTCCTTTAGACGGGACATTTCTTGGTTAAAAACTTTGAGATAGGTGTGTGGCCCCATCTCACCACCATGGGGGGTGACTCCTACTGGAGGTAATCTCTACAGGTTCTATCTCCCCTTCTCTGATAAAATCATCCCATTGAGTCCTGGGAGTTTCTCATTTCCTTGGTGTCTAGGACACTTCAATAGCTATCCCCAGTTCCTCATCCTTCCAATGCTACATATTTTATTTGATTTCCTGAACCTCTGTATCTCTCTCCTGTCCCCCCCAGTGCCTAATACTGCCCCCCTTATTTCCTCTCCAGAGTGGTTGTACTAGCTTGCAATCCCACCAGCAATGGAGGAGTGTTCCTCTTTCTCCACATCCTCACCAATATATGCTGTCACCTGAGTTTTTGATCTTAGTCATTTTTATTGGTGTGAGGTGAAATCTCAGGAAAGCTTTGATTTGCATTCCCCCAATTACTAAGGATGTTGAACATTTCTTTAAGTGATTATCTTTTTAAATTTTGTTTTATGATACATTGAGTATGACTGGGGCCATCTTTGTGATTATGGATTCAGAAGGGGCCATTGAAGCCTTCTGGGCTCACTGCTGGCTGCATAGTTGAAGATAATGATTTCTCCTCTTTCACAATTTTTCTGTGGTCAGCAGTTAAGCAGAATTGTGGAAGAAATAGACCTGAATCCCTCCTTCATCAGTAATTGTTTAATCACATAGAGCTTGTTTTAGTAAGGCCCAGTGTAGGCAACCACAGCTTCATTAAGTTCAAGATGGCAATGACTGTGTCACTACTGTGCCATGATCTGCAAGTACTATAATTCTAAACTCAGGCACACATCTCCCCAATGCCCAAGCACCTTTTAGGATGTGAAAGTTTTGATATTATCATTTTCAATATCTACCTGAAGATTGCTTAAATTTCAAAGGATGCATTGGCTTATGAGACTGATTATAGATTTTTTATTGTTACCATTTCAAACTGGAACTACAAGTAAGTGATTCCGTAGGAATCAAGTAGTACTTAAAGAGTTTGAAGAAGAAGTTCATTGTTTATAAGACTACAGAAACATGAACCTTTGTTTTCATCAACAGTATCAATATCAGAGACGAAAATATTCTTTATGGGTTTATACCGAGTGTTTTAGTATACAAATGCCTGGCCTGAAAATTCATGAAAGACTAATTCTGGCACTAGGACAGGTAATTCATTAATGTTTCTGGTATTTGAATTACAATTTCTGAGGTAGAGCTAAAAGTCTGTGTTACCATAAGATGCAGGTAACCTTTATGAGTGCTGAAGTTTGACAAATCCTATTGCAGGACAGTGGCTGAAACTTGGCTACAGGTCAATATCAATGTGATAATCAGTGGGGAAAGGTACTTAGCATTGAGCCTGACAATTTGAGTTAATCTCCCCTTCTGGGAGAAACAAAGAACCAACTCAAGTAAGTTGTCCTCTGACCTCTACACATTCACATAATCACAAAATGTGACATGGGCATGGGTGATCACCAACACATAACATGTGTACACACATGTACACACACAATGTACTTACACATGAACTCAGGCACATAGACATAAACAAGCAAAAATACATATACACACAAAAAACACACACCGACACACACACGTGTGTGTGTGTGTGTGTGTGTGTGTGTGTGTGCACATGAAACTTAGATTTATATTACTATCATACAGAGTGAATCTATAATACTGCAGCCTGAGTCCATCTCAGAAGTTCCCTTATTTCAGCATGAAGGGTAGATTCACCAGCACTAATGAAGGCACTCCTTTCTTGTCATAGCTTGACACACAGAGTTCAGCTCTTATGCTTAAGTAACACCTTTCCACAAACACTGCTTAAATTTCAATGGCAACGGTAAATTAACTATGAGCAAAAACATAGGGAAACCTCTGCTAGTATTTCAGTCCACAAACATTTATATGTATAACAAGTACACGTTGAGATAGTGACCAATCATGCCACATTTTTTCAAAAACAACTCTTTTATTAGATATTTTCTTCATTTACATTTCAAATGCTATCCCCAAAGTCCCCTCTACCCTCCCCCCGCCCTGCTCCCCAGCCCACCCACGCCCATGTCACATTTTTAAAGCACTTCCACCATTGGTTACTGCAGATCTGTATTCGGTTTACACACACACACATCTTCCTGCAATAAGGCCAAAGAGCATAATATATGTGAGTAACCAGAAGAGAAAATTGACCTACAAAGATAAAAGAGCAGTTCAAGATGGGAGATAACACTGGAAGTAAAATGTCGAGAGTTATAAACACAAAAGTTGACTGAAAATATGGATATGCTACTCTTGGTTTGGTCAGCTCTTGATCTGAAGCAGAAAATTTCGCTTAAAAAGAATGTACTCACATCAGCAGAAGAAAAGTTGTATAGAAAAGAAAGAAAATGTCCAAGAGAGAGTAACTTTAGCAAAAAATTTACACTAAGGAAATCCAAGGCCCAGTAAGATGTCATAGTGCTTAAAGTACTTGCTGTGCAAGCATGAGAATTTGAGTTCCCATCTAATTCTTCTATGTAATAGTACATAACCACATCCCCAGGGCTGTGGGGAAGACAGGTGCTTCCTGGTATGTTGCTGTCCAGCACTTCTTGTTGAAATGGGCTTCAGATTCAGTGAAAGTCCCTAGCTCAAAAGAAATATGATGGGAAATGGTTGAAATATCCTGAAGTGAATTTCTAGCCTCCATACATTTGTAAGAGTGTAGCTGTGTACACACACATAAATACATACACACACAGAGACACACATGAACTCTTAAGATACTAATTACAAAGAATAAACTATTGGAAGCCAACCTATCAAGAGAAAATAAAATATGAGCATTGAGTATTACAACTTAGACAGAACATAAGCAAGATTCAATTTTTATTTAGTAATGCTTTACAAAGTATGTTTTTCTTTTATTTTTGAGGCAGTAATATAGCAATATCATTTCCCCCATTGTGGTCATCTATGCAGCACTACTTTTCAAATCAGAACCTTTTTATCTCATATATATATATATATATATATATATATATATATATATATATATATAACTAAATTATCCTTTGGAACTGTATAATGATACTTGAATGTATGTTTCCAGGACTGACCATTTGGTATTGAATATTTCTCCCACTCGCCACATTTCTTAGTTGCCTATAGTTCTTTGCATAGAAATGTACATTTTTCTTAATCTTTATGTTTCAGGCTACATTGCAATAATAATTAAACTTACTTTGAATAGTATATAACATTAATGAGGCAATAAAAGACTGTTTAAGACTTTGACAAAAGTATACAATGTTCAGGGAGCAACTATAATTTTCTTGACATTTATAATTAGGATAACTTTGCATGGCTCCAGGTTCAGTGGCTATTCCTATAGTTATCTACTATCATGAAAAGCTCAAAAAGATTGCATGGTCAGACATGCACTTCTCTTGGGCTATAGCCATGAATTCAACAGATAAGGAATACACAATTAAAACACTGAAATTGTATGTAATGTGTTTAGATTTATTTTATAACCATTCCCTAACAAAAATGTGCATACTCTGTATAATTAGTAGATATTATAAATAATTTAGAGATTTCTTTTTTTTTTTTTTTTCAACTTTTATTAGATATTTTCTTCATTTACATTTCAAGTGTTATCCAGAAAGTTCCCTATATCCTCCCCCCTCCCGGCCCTGCTACCCTACCCACCCGCTCCCACCCCCTGGCCCCGGTGTTCCCCTGTATTGGGGCAAATAAAGTCTGCATAACCAAGGGGCCTCTCTTCCCACTGANAGTAGAGGTATTGCAGGATCTTCTGGTAATACTATGCCCAATTTTCTGAGGAACCGCCAGACTGATTTCCAGAGTGGTTGAACCAGCTTGCATTCCCACCAACAATGAAGGAGTGTTCCCCTTTCTCCACATCCACGCCAGCATCTGTTGTCACCTGAATTTTTGATCTTAGCCATTCTTACTGGTGTGAGGTGGAATAGAGATTTCTTAAAACATATAAGAAGTTGTTCTTAGACTAAAATACACATATTGTGCTATTATATATAAAGAATTTGACATCATTAGATTTTTACCATCCATGAAGATCCAGGAGCTAATATCCTACAATAAGATTCTCAAAGGTGTAGGCATTGTTGAGAAACACTGGTTAGAGCAGAGATTATAAAAATGTAGTCCTTGAATCATTAAAATCAACGGAAACAATGGAATTTATTAGAGATAACCTAACTTGTGGTCTGCTCAACTTGGAATTGTGCCTAGTATAAAGTCTGTTTTGATTTCTCTCATAGTATCTATGAACCTATTGAAGCATCTACCTACTGTAGATTGAGAATCACTGAAAGAAAATGAGGAGGCCAGGCATCGTGCCGCACGCCTTTAATCCCAGCACTCGGGAGGCAGAGGCAGGTGGATTTCTGAGTTCGAGGCCAGCCTGATCTATAAAGTTAGTTCCAGGACAGCCAGGGCTACACAGAGAAATCCTGTCTCACCTCCCCCACCCCCCCCCAAAAAAAAAAAGAAAAAGAAAAAGAAAAGAAAATGAAGAACTTTTCTTTCTATATTTCAGTCTTTCTAGATATACATCATGATGTCATCAGAAGTAGTCTTAGCTCTGACTAATAAAAGAAGCAAAGAAAGATCCAAGGGGAAAAACCTTGTCTTCTAAGTAGTAACGTGAGGTTTTCAAGTCAGATGATGTTACAAAGTTTATTGATTTACTTGAACAGAAGTATCTGATACATACAGATGTTCATTACAAACAAGTGATATGTTGAACTTTAAAAACAAAGACATTTTATTGACCTTTACATGAACATATAGTAAAAGAAAGGTGTTTAATAGATTCTGTAAAAGAGTCACAAGACACATCTACCTAGGGAAGTATTTGCAGCATTAATAAAGTTGATATTAAGAATATTAGACCAAAATTTTCAAGGATATATTCAGCTATAATAATAAATCTTGCATGAGCTACAAGATTGTATTTGAATATCCAAGTAGACAATTGCATATGCAGGGAGAGGATTTTTATCTTCAATTTGTATAATGACATATCCCATACAACTAGCAGGGGCAAGGGAACTTGTGAGGCACATTCTGAACTCATGTTGCATTGCAAATGTCAAGAACAAGAAGAAACAAATTGAAAAGTTCATAATTGCCTTTTTATTAGGAAACTATTTAAATTACACTTAAACAACTCTGACTTCCATCAGATTTCCATAAAGTTATTACCAATAGGTTATGGTTTTGGCCTTGAAATATTCATTGAGACTAGTTTTACTTCCTCATGGCTGTGATGAACATAGAAAGTTTCCTTAAATAGATCAGATAGAACATAGAGAGTTACATTTGTCATTAAGATGGTCATAAAAGATCTCCCATGCTCATGGATGGGCAGGATTAATATAGTCAAAATGGCAATCCTGCCGAAAGCAATCTAGAGATTCAATGCAATCCCCATCAAAATGCCAACTCAATTCTTCACTGAGTTAGAAAGGAAAATTTGAAAATTCATCTGGAATAATAAAAAAAACTAGGATTGCAAAAACTCTTCTCAACAATAAAAGAACCTCTGGGGGAATCACCATGCCTGACTTTAAGCTTTACTACAGAGCAATTATGATAAAAAACTGCATGGTACTGGTACAGCAACAGACATGTAGATCAATGGAATAGAATTGAAGACCCAGAAATGAATCCACACACCTATGGTCACTTGATTTTTGTCAAGGGAGCTAAAACCATCCAGTGGAAAAAACACAGCATTTTTAACAAATGGTTCTGGCACAACTGGCGGTTATCATGTAGAAGAATGCAGATTGATCCATTCTTATCTCCTTGTACAAAGCTCTAAATGGATCAAATAAAACCAGAGAAACTGAAACTTATAGAGGAGAGAGTGGGGAAAACCCTCGAAGATATGGACACAGGGGAAAAATTCCTAAACAGAACAGCAATGGCTTGTTCTGTAAGATCAAGAATTGACAAATGGGACCTCATAAAATTGCAAAGCTTTTGTAAGGCAAAAGACACTGTCATTAAGGCCACCAACAGATTGGGAAAGGATTTTACCAATTCTAAATATGATAGGGGACTAATATCCAATATATACAAAGAGCTCAAGAAGCTGGTCACCAGAAAATCAAATAACCCCATTAAAAATGGGGTACAGAGCTAAACAAAGAATTCTCAATGGAAGAATACCAAATGGCTGAGAAGCACTTAAAGAAATGTTCAACATTCTTAATCATCAGGAAAATGCAAATCAAATCAACCTTGAGATTCTACCTCATACCAGTCAGAATGGCTAAGATAAAAAATTCAGGTGACAGCAGATGCTGGCGAGGATGTGGAGAAAGAGGAACACTCCTCCATTGCTGGTGGGATTACAAGCTTGTACAACTCTGGAAGTCAGTCTGGCAGTTCCTCAGAAAATTGGACATAGTACTACTGGAGGATCCAGCAATCCCTCTCCTGGGCACATACCCAGAAAATGTTCCAATTGGTAATAAGAACACATGCTCCACTATGTTCATAGCAGCCTTATTTATCATAGCCAGAAGCTGAAAAGAACCCAGATGTCCCTCAACAGAGGAATGGATAAAGAAAATGTGGTACATTTATACAATGGAGTACTACTCAGCTATTAAAAAAATGATTTCATGAAATTCTTGGCAAATGTATGTATCCGGAGGATATCATCCTTAGTGAGGTAATTCAATCACAAAAGAAGTCATTAGATATGCACTCACTGATAAGAGGATATTAATCCAGAATCTTAGAGTACCCAAGATACAATTTGCAAAACATAAGAAAATCAAGAAGGAAGACCAGCGTATGGATACTTCATTCCTCCTTTGAATAGGAAACAAAATACCCATGAAAGGAGTTACAGAGACAAAGTTTAGAGCTAAGATGAAAGGAAGGACTGTCCAGAGGCTACCCCACCCTGGCATCCATCCCATAATCAGTCACCAAAGTCAGACACTATTGCATAGGACAGCAAATACAGAAGTGGATGCTCACAGTCATCTATAGGATGGAAAACAGGGCTCCCAATGGAGAAGCTAGAGAAAGTACCACAGGAGCTGAAGGGGTCTGCAACCCTATAAGAGGAACAACAATATGAACTAACCAGAACCCCCAGAGCTCGTGTCTCTAGCTGCATATGTAGCAGAAGATGGCCTAATCAGCCATTATTGGGAAGAGAGGCCCCTGATATTGCAAACTTTTTATGCCCCAATACAGGGGAACGCCAGAGCCAAGAAGTGGGAGTGGGTGGGCAGGGGAGCAGGGTGGGGGCTGGGGGTAGAGGGAACTTTCGTGATAGCATTTGAAGTGTAAATTAAGAAAATATCTAATAAAAAATTGGGAAAAAACAAAAAACAGAAGAAGAAGAAGGAGGAGGAGGAGGAGGAGGAGGAAGAGGAGGAGGAGGAAGACCAGTGTGTGGATACTTCATTCCTCCTTAGAATAGGGAACAAAAAACCCATGAAATGAGTTACAGAGACAAAGTTTGGAGATAAGAGAAAAGGATGGACTCTCCACAGACTATACCACCTGAAGATCCATCCCATAATCAGTCACCAAACCCAGACACTATTGCATATGCACGCAAGAGTTTGCTGAAGGGACCCTGATATAACTGTCTTCTGTGAGGCTATGCCAAATACAGAAGTTGATGCTCACAGTCATCTATATGTTGGAACACAGGGCCCCCAATGGAGAAGCTAGAGAAAAAGTTTATTTCTAGTGAGTGATAAAGGTTTGTTTCTCCACCAGACTCTAGTCACCATCTCTTAACCCTCAACCACACCCTGACTTTTGGGCCCCAATATGTATCTGCACTGTTCAGTTTTATTATGAATCCTAGTAAGCCACTTGTACCAAATCGTTCATCCTCATTATCTGACTGTATTCATCATTGTATTCCATTGCCCAGATGATATCAACCTGCTTTTAAGTTTAACTAAAATCACACTTATTCCTGATGGTTCCTCTCAGTAAATTTCTATTGATCTCCCATTATGCCTCATAGCTATAAATTCCTACTTTCCCTTATTGCATTCAGAGTTGCAGACAATCTTTGTTCCCTGTGCTTAAGCCCCAGTGGAGTACACTAGTTCTCCAAAAAAATAAATTATTCCTTACCATTTTTTATATTTTTAATTATTTTAAAATTTATACATGCATAGGTCTTTTGCCTACATTTACATCTGTTCACCATTTGTGTTCCTTGCCCACTGAGTCCTGAAAGGGGCACAGAACCCTAAGAACTGAAGTTACTGATGGTCATGTGGCAACATGTATGTTAGTGTTGGATCCAAACTCAGATCCTCTGAGGGAGAAGCAAGAGTTCTTAACCCCCAATTCATTACTCCACTCTGAAATCTTCTCACATCACCTTGCTGCTAGGAGAATTTCCAGCTACATCACAAGAAGTGGAATTCAAATGGAGTCCAGGAAACTCTGTAGTTCAGAAAGATTTATCTTAAAGTAAAGAATGACTCAGACAGCCAGAGATTCTAACACAGAGTCCACAAAAAGGAGTTCCAAAGAACCTTTGGAAATTCAAAGGGTGAATTGGGTTGTTTTTATAACTATGAAATAACAGATACCTAAGGATGGCTAATGTATTAAGGAGATTTATTTTTGATATGGGATTAGAAACTCAGATCCCATAATTAATCAGCTCCATTTGTTCAGTGTCAGGCTGAGGTCTCAGGAGGATGGCTGTGTAGTAACTAATGAACTGGTAGCTTTACCATGATGTTCAATATCATTTTAGGAGAATATTTATACCATTCCTCCAAGAACATGGGACAGATAAAATTTATCTATCGAATTTCATGAGAGAGAGAGAAAAGTTCTAAATGGATTGTTGCCTACCCCCAGAGACAGCTAATGTCAAAAACTGTGGAAAAAGTACTGTGTTCTGGGTTTACATGATCAAAATTTAAAGAAATTATGGTTTTGAGGTAATCCAGAATGTGTCTAGCTCAGTGACAACCTCACATTAATCAAGCCCATGAAATACTAACCTACAAAACAGATTGCTAATATATTAATTCAAATGAGATAGGACTTCCAAAGGTCAGGAGTCTTTGTGTCAGCTGGTCAGTATATCCTCGCTGCAGTAATAAAGGCTTTATGGGAAGCAGGTGTCGTCAGAATACTGCTTGGTGAGCAAGGGCAATTAGTAAGATTATCATAATGGTTATGATGGTCTGAGGCAGCCAGCACAGCCCTGTGTCCTTCTCCTTGGACAATTCTGAAATTACTCTGATGTATTTCTGTTCTTTTATGATCTCTTTTATGGACTCCACACTCAACTTCTACCTTCATGTAACCTGTTCTTATTTCTCTTTCAAAGTGCTAAAATGACATGGATTATATCTTTTGGTAGATCAATTGTATTTCATAATGTCTTGAGAGTATATTACTCTGAAAGTTCCTTGTCTAACTTTCAGCAACGCCTCTGATCCCACACAGGAAAATGATATGATTGCTGTCTTAGCTTGGCATTCAGGTTATTGTTTTTTGTTGATAGCTGGTTTTATGTGTCAATTACCTTCAATTATCATAAGTCATGAGATTTTTTTCTTAATTATTGTGGTTATTGCCTTATTTATAATAGCCAGCAGCTGAGAACAACTCAGATGTCCCTCAATGGAAGAATGGATACAGAAAATGTGAGACATTTACACAGTGGAGTACTACTCAGCTATTGAAAACAATGACTTGGTGAAATTTTCAGGGATATGGATGGAACTAGACAATATCATCCTGAGTGAGGTAACCCAGACACAAAAGGACATACATGGTATGTACACACTGATGAGTGAAATTAGCCCCAAAGCTCAGAATACTCAAGACAAACTCACAGACCATAGACTTAAACAAGAAGGAAGACCAAAATATGGAAGCTTCAATCCTACTTAGAAGGGTGAACAACATAATCATGGGAGATAGAGGGAGGAAGGGACCTGGGAGGGAAAGAGGAAGGGGAGGAAAAAGGGGGCCAGGATCATGTAAGGAAGATACAGCAGAGAAGCCCAGAAGGTCAACAAAATGAACAGAAATATGTAGCAGTGAGGGGTGGAGAACTAGGGTAGCCACTAGAAAGTCTTAGACACCAAGAAAGTGAGAGGCTCCCAGGACCCAAAGGGGATGACTTTAGTAGAAATACACAACAAAGGGGAGATACAGCCTGTATTTACCTCCTACACTAGATAGGCACAGCCTCCAGTTAAGGACTGGGGCCACCCACCCATCTCTTCTGTTTGTTTGTTTGTCTTTTTTGTGGGTTGTTTGTTTGCTTGTTTGTTTTGAGACAGGGTTTCTCTGTGTAGCCCTGGCTGTCCTGGAACTCACTCTGTAGACCAGGCTGGCCTCAAACTCAGAAATCCACCTGCCTCTGCCTCCCTAGTGCTAGGATTAAAGGCATGCATCACCATGCCCGGCTCACCCACCCATCTCAAAACTTTTAACCCAACATTGTTCCTGTCTAAAGGAAATTCCGGGACAAAAAATGGAGCAGAGACTGAAGGGAAGGCCATGCAGAGACTGCCCCACCTGGGTATCCATCCTGTCTGCAGTAAGTGCTTGCTGAAAGGAGCCTGGTATAACTATCCCTTGAGAAGGTCTGCCAGTACCTGAACAATACATATGCAAATACAGCCAACCCTCAGACTGAGCCAAGGATCTATAGCTAGGCTTAGTCTTCTCATTGTTTCCTGATTTCCTGAATGTTTTGAGTAAGGACCTTTTTGCATTTTGCATTTTCTTTGATTGTTGTGTCAATGTTCCCTATGGAATCTTCTGCACCTGAGATTCTCTCTTCCATTTATTGTATCCTGTTGCTGATGCTCACATCTATGTTTCCTGATTTCTTTCCTAGGATTTCTATCTCCAGAGTTGTCTCCCTTTGGGTTTTCTTTATTGTTTCTACTTCCATTTTTAGATCCTGGGTGGTTTTGTTCAATTCCATCACCTGTTTGGTTGTGTTTTCATGTAATTCTTTAAGGAATTCTGATGTTTCCTTTTTAAGGTCTTCTACCTGTTTAGCAGTGTTCTCCTGTATTTCTTTAATTGAGCTATTAATGTCCTTCTATAAAATTCTCTACCAGCATCATGAGATATGATTTTAAATCTGAATCTTGCTTTTTGGGTGTGTTGGGGTATCCAGGACTCACTGTGGTGGGCGTACGTGGTTCTGATGATGCTGAATGGTCTTGGTTTCTGTTAGTAAAATTCTTGTGTTTGCCTTTGGCCATCTGGTAATCTCTGGTGTTAGATGTTCTAGCTGTCTCTGGCTGGAGCTTGTTCCTCTTGTGATTTTGTAAGCTTCTGTCAACACTCCTGGAAGTCCAACTCTCTCCTTAGTCCCAGTGGTCAGAGCACTGACTGCAGGCAAGCTCTCCTCTTGTAGGGAAGATGCACAGAGGTCTGGAGCTCAGATCTACCTCTTGGCTGAAGATGAAGGCCCAAAGGAACCCTGTCCAAGAAACTCTGTTGCTTCTGTGGCCCACGCGTTCTTCTGCATGAACAGGACTCTGAGAGAACCTAGATACAAGATGATGTTCTCACCTGAGTCCTAGGGTCAAAACCCTCTCTGGAGGCCGACTCTCCTCAGTGATGCTAAGATTCTGGGTGTGCTAGGGCACCTGCAGCATGGAGAATCCTCTGGAGACCGTGGGACTGTCCACCGTGGTGAGCTAAAGGTGGTGCAGGGCTGGTGCAGACAGGAATGAACCCCAGCTACTGGTTGGCCGATTTCCTGTGTCCCTGTCCCTGCTGGCACAAGCCCATCTGTGTTGTTTTGGAACAGATGTTGTGTTCCACTCATCAGTGATTCCAAGATCCTGGGTGTGCTAGGGCGCATGAGTCTCTGCATCCAGAGTTCTCTGGGAACCTTGGGACTGTCCACCAATTTCACACCCAAGGTGGCACAGGGCTGGCACTGACTGGAACCTCATTATTATTTCTATTAATTGATATTCATTGTTAGCTAGGTGTTGATATGACTTACATTAAACATTTGAAATAACTATTAGTTTCTACTAATGTTTAAATGGTAATTGCTTTGACCTTTGATCTAGCCTGCAGTCTGAGAAACACACCCTTTGAGATAAAAGCATCAGTACATTAGAAGTGCCTACAAAGTAGCTCACAAGATATACAGTCTATTATTTTAAAAACAAATCCTGAAAGTTACCTAATATATCAAAATTATAAGAACTTATAATTCTTTTAAAATCTGTATTCTATATTTACAAATCATTATATCATAAAATACATTGTACCCTGTGTTTTTTTATTAAAATGTGAGAAACTATGTTGATCAATAAGCACAGTACATGCAGCACACGCACATATGTGCACACACTTCATGATCTGAATAAAATGTAAAAGGCTCTCCACTAAAGAATGATGAAATTGTTTAAAAGGCAGATTAAAATAAAACCTGATCTGGAGTTCTATATTGATCAATAAACAACTATTTGATGTAAAAATCAATAGAGGTTCTGTATCTTCAGAAGTTCTATCCTTTGGGCTCTCTTTGCCATGAATTTCTTGTTCATATTTGATACCTTTCTCTTTGACTGTCTAAGTCATGGCTAAGCCTTCTATTGATTACATTGTACCCATTCCCAAAATACACACAGTGATGTACACATATGTTGATTCATTTCTTTGAGGCTAGAGATTATTTTTCTCATTGTTACCTAGTCTTCACCTATCAGCTATATTAACTTTAGAAAGTGTAGTAACAAACAATTGGGGTGTTTACTAAGGTGAATTGATTGACCATCACACCTGGCAGGCAATCCAATGTTCTGAGTGGGATTCTCATATCCTCATAATATCAGACTTCTATGGAATAAAACTATGTTTTACCCAGATTCACATTTTGGAACTTATACCTTCAATATCCATATCCTATTTATCTGTAGTTACAGACAGTATCTTTAATGAGGTAATTAAGATTAAAGAACCTCCAGTGTTCCTTACCAATCAAAGAAAACACATGGTGAAACTTATGGCTCTAGCTATATATGTAGCAGAGGCTGGCCTAGTTGGTCATCAATGGGAGTAGAGGCCCTTGGTCCTGTGAAGGCTCTATGCCATAGTATAGGGGAATGCCAGGACCAGGAATTGGAGTGGGTGGGTTGGGTTGCAGGGGTGGGAGGAGGGGATAGGGGATTTTCAGAGGGGAAACTAAGAAAGGGGATAACATTTGAAATGTAAAAAAAAAAAAAAAATCAAATAAAAAAAGAAGCTGGAAAAAAAGGATTAAAGAACAATACCTAAATCATTGAAAAAGAAAAGATGCCTTATCTCTGTGTCTCTATCTCCCTTATATACATGTACAGACTCTCTCTGTCTCCCTGCTCTCTCCATATATCTCTCTGACTTTGTTTCTCACTGTGTCTCTCAGTCTTTGACTCTCTGTGTTTCCCTATCTCTGTTTCTCTCTGTCTTTGTTTCTCTGTCTCTCTCTGTCTCTGTCTCTCTCATACACACACACACACACACACATACACACACAAACACATACCTACTTACACTCACACTCACACAGAAGAAAGCCATGTCAAGATCAAATAAGAATCCCCAATATTTCCCAGTCTATAATATTATTACAGCATCTCAAACAGACTAATTCAAGGTTATTGATACATAGCTTATCATAAATAAAGTGGTAGTACTAAACATCATTATAATAAAGGAACTGAAAACACAAAAGGCCCAAATACATGGAAAGTCTGAACAATTATTAATAAAATAGTAGTTACCCACAACTTATTATTTCTAGAAATGCCTGTAGGATATTTTCTTAACCCATCAATAACAAAAACAATAAGTTCAGAATCTCACCTGTGTCATAAATAAATAAATAATTTTAATAATAAACATTTTTTTTACAACCAAACAATATATTTCCTATTACCTAATACCCTCTGAGAAGGTTACATCTAAGCTCAGAAAAAGAAGTTGTAGTTGTAACTGGCTTTTTCCATAGCACTTCTTCAGGTATTCTTATTGGATGATCTAAGTGCCTGATCTGATGTTCTGCTAATCTATCTGCTATGTGCTATCTTGTTCCTTTACACTTACTTACTTTATAGTTAATACGCCTCTCATTCATTATTGAAAAGATGACTATTATGAATTATTCTCCATATATAAAATTTATTTTTTAAATACTGGAGATTGAACCTACCAAGACCTCATGGATACTAGGCAAGCATTGCTGAGGTACATCGCTAGTCTCTCTTATTGATTTTTATTTTGAGGTACTCTAAGTTGTCCAATTTGTTCTTGAACTAACTATGTATCCCAGGCAGGCTTTGAGATTGTAATATTTCTACAACAGCTTTCCAATTAACCAAATCTTAAACAGCTTATTTCTACTTTAAAATATCAACTACAATTGGCTGCCAATACTAAAATCATTCATTATTCCAACAAATATTTATGAATCACTGAATCCAAACCTCACATGATATCAAATTTTAATACCTATTAAGAACTTAGAGTTATCTAAATGGTCTCATGTGTTTATGGATATAGATTGTGATAATACTCATTCTTAAAGCCTGAGGCTTTTAGCCTTAAATATTAGTTTAATCATGAAACACTGATTAAATAATTAAACATTTAGTAACTAATTAAAATCCATGGCTTCAGTTTTGTTATAAGCCATTCTTGCACTCATAGCTTAATATTAGCCAATGCCCATATATGAGCATGGGGTTGTCCAGCTTCCTTACACATTTAGTCTGTGAGTAAATTTCTGTGAGAACCTGTATGCCTCATTTAATGGAACATATCAGATAAGAGAGTACAATTTATTTTCTATTTTTATCCTTCACCTAAAAATAAAATATAAATCTAGCAGTAAGATTAAATAGGTATTCCAGACTCTGGTGACTCTATTTTGGAAGTTGGCACTTATTTATTTATAGGTTTATTAGTGATAATATATTTTTTAAAGTTCTTTTTTGGAAGTTTTGCTAAGCAACACTCAGCACAAGGATATTGCCTTAGGATGGCCCTCTGCTGAGAGTCAATGGTTCTCACTGTTAGAGCAATGTAGCTAAAGATGGAATTGTGGTCTTCCTTATGCTGGAAGTCTCAAGTAGTTTTTCTTTGTACCTACTATCCCCTGTACTTTCCTATACCTACCAGAAATAAACATGAAATTGAAGTTCTGAAAGATACAATTTCTCTATGAGAATGAGAGTCAACAAGGAGAGGTATGTATGCTGTCCATTTCATTCCCAGCTCCTTTAATTTCAGATACAGAAACTTTCATCATAACAGGAACACACGGGCTTCTTGAGATGCAGTGTCAGGAACTGTTCTCAGACTGACCCAGCCACAGCTTTCCCCCTTCCAGAGGACAAATGCACAAAGTCACCCTTGTCCTTCAAGTTCGTATGTAGACACTATGTGGGCAATGTATTATCTTCCTTGAATGGATGGATAATATATTTAATATGTAGTTATTTTTATAATCATTATGATCCAAATCAGCAATGGAATACTAATGACTATTAGCAGGGGATATGAGAACTCCTTTAGTATACTTTCTTGATCTATAAATTATTATGAAATTATAGATTATTGTTACTTTTTTACTGTAAAATTTGCTAACATAAAATTTAGTAGCTTCAAAGGTATTTATTATGTAGGTGTCTCTAGGTCAGAATCATGGCAGATTAGTTGAGCCCTTAGACTATCCCAGGGGATATCAAAGTGCCAGAGAGTCAGGAGCTACTCCAAAGTCAAGTCACTCAGGGGAAATAAGTTTCTTATTGGAGGCTGGTCATAGACACTCCATTTAAAGCTACTCAAAACATAGCTAGTTCCTTCTATTATAGTGCTATGAGTGAAGAAAAGGCAAATTACACACACACACACACACACACACACACATTCACACACACACACACACACACACACACACAGAGAGAGAGAGAGAGAGAGAGAGAGAGAGAGAGAGAATTGCAGATGTGTTAGATACAGACTGTTCAAATGAAATCTCCAGTGAAGAATAACTAGAACAAAACTACATGAAATATAGTCATAAAAATCATTGTACTTTAAACATTGGCACAGTTTAAATATGCCCTGAGTTACAGTTCTTCTTCATAAACAGGTTTGCTTCAGTTTTAAGGACACAGTTTGGGACAGAGAGTATCCTCAAAATCTGTTTTCCAGCAACATGAAAAAAGACAGAGAAGGCTTTGATAAGTTTCTTCTTCTTCTTCTTCTTTTCTTTTCTTTAACAGAAGCCATAACTTGGCTGTGGTAAAGGAAATACAAAAAGCAGCACATGTTTAGGAGAGGTTTGGATCAGAGGACACCATTTGTATTCTGATAGTGCACATTAAGAAAATTTCAATGACTTTTTTAGCACAGTATCAAACATTGTTTCCAAGAAGACAGTAGTTGGGAATGGGCAAAAATTAGAGGGAATTAAGAAAGGATATAAATAAACTTTACTTTTCTGAATAGACTTGGTGGCACAGTATTGAAAAAAGAAAAGAAAGGAAAACAAACAAACAAACAAACAAACAAAACCCAAATGGATTCAGAGATAGAAGTAATGTCACTGGAGAGGTCTTAGAAAGAAAATAAAGTTGGAGAGCTTCCACATTCCAGGAAGAATCCTGCCCAGGGTGAGATTTTATTCAACTCAGAAAAGCTAGACTTGGTAATCTGTTGGGTAAAGACAGGTAAGTAGTGGCTGCGCTGCAGACAGTGGAGATCCTGACCCAAGAACAGAGTCAGCAACTGAGAAGGAGGGTATTATGCAACAGAAGACAGACATTTTGTCAGATTTGGGGTATTAAAACTGTATTAAAACTTAAGAGTAGAAGTTTGGGGATCTAGAAGCCAACATCATGTAGCAATAAAAGCTAAAAATCAAAGCAAAGAACAGTGGAATAGAGAAAGGTATTCTCAGTACAAAACTTACTACATTTTCTGATAATGAAGAAGTAGAGCATATTTAATTTATTTGTAAACTCAATTAATGTGATAACAATTTAAGTTAATTCACCTTATTTAGCAACAAAGATATTGACAGATGGCTTATGCAAATCCTGACAGATTAATAAAATATGACAGATGGCATATAGATACAGAAACATCAATTTCTTTGTACAGTTTAAAATTTACACAAAACATCTGCAGATAGTAATGAGTCTGACTATTTTCTCATTTGTGACAATGGGGTTTAAAATACATCATCGATCGTGCATTTGTTCATGAAATTATCTGACTCAGTCATTAAAGCAAACTTCATTTTCAAATGTTCACTCACACTTGTTAATCTGCTGTCTTATTTATTTCAGTCTCCGAGGTATAATTAGTCTGCATTGATCTTCATGGCATACAAATGGCCCTCTTTTTTGAGCTATTGGGATATAGCTGAGTTTTTAAGTTTCCCATGGATGGTTTTCAGTTTCCAATTTACTATTTGTAATTGATTGACAAAATTATATGTTCTTACTGTCCATTTTGTGGTGCTTTGAAGCAGACATATATTGTAAAATTTATCTAATTAACAAATGTATTTACCTCACATAGTTATTTCTATTTTTCTAATGAAGCAGAAAGCACACACTAATTGCATGTTTTAAAAACTATCATATATCATTCCCGTAGGATTTGGCCAGTTGATACCTACAGGGTTCAGGGTCTCCATGGTTCTTTGCTGGTATTGCTTCTAGCCTTTCCATCTACCCTATCTTCCTTCATCTCTGTCTCCTTACTAACCCGAATAATCTTTCTTTATCAGGGATAACACAGCTACCACACTTGCCTGGTACTAGGGGACTGTAGGCTTAGATTTTTCAAAACCTATTTTAATTATGGTTCTTTAATGCTTCAAAATCCCTACCACCCACCAGAGGTTTAAGTTAACCAGGAAATGGGAGGTTAGAAATAGTTCTTTGGGGAGATTCTAATCTTCTTCACCAGCAGTCCAATCCACTAGCAAAACACCAAACACAAATCAGTAGCTACAGTCCAGTCTACCAGGCAAACACTGAACACGAATCACAAACAGTGGCTTGCTCAAGAAGAAACCACAAGGCTTTGTAGACAAGCATGAGTCTGCTGATGAAGCCAGAAGTAGCCACGATACTACCAGAAGGTTTGTGGTATCTTTCTTTCTACAAAGTCACAAAGTTAGGAAAAGTGAAGATCAGTGAAGAAAGCAAGGTGAACCAATGCAAAGGTGTTGTCAGTGAAGACAAGCCTCAGGGAAGACTAATAAAGACCAGCAGAGTTGCAACATGAGCCAATGCAATAACATCCACCTTCCATTGGGTTACACTTACATTCTTTCCAAACATTACATGTCCTCTCTAGTGTCTGCTCCTGCAAAACATCACATGCCCTTGCACAAGGCACCTTCCACAAAAACAAGTGTCTATTCTCAGCAAAACATAGTCTCACATGCCTGCTTTTCTGAAACATCCTCTCATAAGGGAGTTTCTAGAAAAATATCACATGACACAACTGAGTTGCCAATGAAACCAGAAATCCCCACTTCATAAGAATTCACAGGTGCCTGACTTATGTAAGAACCAGAATGGCAAATTGTGACCAAAGAGAACAGATCATGCAACTAAGAAATGTGATGCTAGATATCTATACCAAATTCAAATTGAAATGTTGTGGAGACCTCATCTCACTGTAGTCAGAATGGGAATTACTGAGAGAAAATGCTGACCAGGTTGTGGAGAAAGTGGAAGCCACATTGCTTGTCAGTGAGATTGCAAATCAGAGAAGCCACTCTGGAAATGAAGAATGTTCAAAAAGCTGAAACTAAATCTGCCATAAGACTGGTTACAACACCTTGTGGCATATGCACAAAGATGTTGTGATCTTACAACATGGACACTTGTTCACCGGTACTCACTGTCAAGTTCTTCACAAAACCAGGATACAGAAATAATCCAAAGGTGTTTCAAATGATGAATAGATAATGAAAATGTGGTTCATTTTTCTCAATGGAATAGTATTCATTTCTAAAGAAAACTGCAGGTGAATGGAGAGAAAAGCCTCACATGCTCATGTGTGGTTTCTAGCTCCAAAGCTTTACACGTTAATATTTAGTCTATAGTAACTTCAGAAGCCAAGAGAAGAAAAGGGAGATCTCAGAGTTGGGGAGTGGAGATAGATAGCAGGATAAAGGCAATATAAGGAAGTAATGACAAAATGTGGGAGTGATAGTTCAGTGGTGGAGGGGAAGGAAAAACAATGGTGAAGGAGAAAGATGGAGGAGGATGAGAAACATGAACGATGTTAGAAATAGCCAAAGGTAATCAAGTGTTTCATATCTTCCTAAAGTTATACATAATTCATATGAGTACGTATATTCACATACATATATATCATGTATAAGTATTATTCATGTGCATATATGAAGTTAAGATATTTTTGTTATATGAGAAACTTCCTTTGGGGTTGTTGGTTATGGAAGTCCAAGACAATAACAAAGCCATATAGGCTATTTCTAATGCCCTTGGTTATATCCAAAGTGATAAATGCAAATCCCTAATACTAAAGATACCACATAGTTTGGAGACAATTTTTGGAGAATTGTAGTTGTATCTGACCCTCCCTGAGAGCTAACTTTTGTAGAAATTATACATATACATATATACATATTCATTCATATATATTCAATATATCCATATATATTAATTCATATATATATATATATATATATATATATATATATTCATCCATATATACACATTCATTTATACATATACATATATATATATATATATATATATCTCAAATGTATTCATCCATTCACACACACACACACACACACACACACTTCGCATAGGATACAAATTTTCTATACAAAAAAAATTGCACTTTCATGACAAGTAAATATAGCATCTTCTTATTTCAGGGACCAATTTTGTCTCAGTTGTATTGATTTGCATATCATAATTTTTTATGCTACTCTTGGAGCTGTGACATTTATAGCGGTGGCATTTCTGCACAGCTTTCCCTTTTTCAAAACATACTCTGTTCCATGTATTCCAGACATTGTACTGTTGTCTCTCTGAAACCCAGATTCTCTCTTTCCAGATCAGATTGATCTTGTCTTTCTGCTTGGCTCCTTCGCCTTGTTCCAGGCTCAAGATGCCTTCCTTAGGTGGGTATATGGTTCTTTCATAAATGCCTTCCTAGCTCGGAAGACCATTTTCTTTATTCCCCTATATTTATATACGTTGCAACATTTTGCAGTGCCTTCAGACTGAGAACTAAATCTATCCCTTCACTTCACCTTGGCTGAATACAGAAGTAATATCAATAAAGTATGACCTCAGTGCAGACTGAAACAGGAGCCAAAAAATCTTTACATACAGAGCAGGAGAGCCTAGGCCATTTTACTAAAAGTTCAAAGTGGTGGATATTATATTTCTATAAATTATTCTACTCCAGAAATGGGTGCTATGTGTGGGGCCGTGGGTGTAGGGGAAGAGGGGAGTAGAAGAGAGTGCTCCTGTCCTGCCAGAGTTCCTGTGCTCTGGGCGGGTGGATGCAGGAGGAATGCTGGATGCTTTCCACATGGACCGGGTGGGCATCTGGCTGTATTAAGCCACTGACCCCACACAGCGGATGGTGGACAAGGGACAGCCCTGGTACCAGTTTCTCAGTCTCTGGCATCCCAGGTTGGATAAGGCAGAGGAGCTGAGAACAGAATAGGGGCCCCCGGGCAGCACTTGGCTCAGGAGTTAAGTGGAGAGAGGGCAGGGAGAGAGGGGGCACTGGGTTCACATGCAGGAGAAAGTCCTTAGTCAGGTCAGTAGCTGCAACATAGGAAGGCCTCCTCACAGGAGGTTAGACACAGCTCATTAAGAGAAAGCCTTTCCCACCATTCAAGCACAGTGGGCTTTTATGATCAGAGACAGTCTATGGTTTTAGAGCTTTATTGTAGAAAGGCAGGGGGAAAGAGAGAAAGTAGAAAGAGAGAGGGAGAGGCCGGCCATGGTCACAAGGAGAGAGGGGGGATGAGAAAGAGAGATAGGAAAGCCTGGAGAGTAAGAAAGCTTAAAGAGTGAGGTGAGGCCAAGCAGCCCCTCTTATAGTGGGCTGCTATCTTGCTGTTGCTAGGTAACTGTGGAGGAGCCTAGCCAGAATGCCAAAAGCTTGGGACATTTTTTATGTGACTGCTAGCCACATGCTTCTCTTGTGGGGGTTGTGGGGGCGGTAACTTTGACAGGAGACAGGAGTTCAGGAGATATGATCGAACTCCTACCATCCCATGTAGGTGGAAATTACCACCCACTGGGTCCCATGGGGTTGAAGACCTCAGCTTGACTGGAGACCAGACTGTCTGTGCATAGCCTGTTGCCCCACAGCTATGGTTTATAGAGGCTGTGCTAGAGCATGAAGGTGAAAAGGATACCAAATGACTGATTCTTTAAAGTTATAATTTTATTTCACAAAACAAATCAAGTAGGAAAACAAGTTAAGCACACCTGGAAATGCTTTAACAAGTAAGGCCCAGCTCATCAAGCATTTCAAGAACCCTGCCAAGGGGTGTTAATACCATCTTAATGACAATGTGAGACATCAGTTTTTGTAAAGAATGGTAAAATAGTAATACCTTGGAACAAAAATATATTAAATGCATATATGCAGAGTTCATAGTACATGTACGTTAAATACAGAATGTGATCAACTATGTAGGTGAGAGGGAAACAGAGTATGATCACAAAGGAATGTAGAAAAAGCATATATAGGTGTCATTTGACAGTATGACCAGATGGATTCTCGTCAAAGAATTCAAAACAAGAGAACAAGGAGAGGGCAGGAGAAGGAGGATCTATAATTCTATTGATGATCTCAGGATCCTAGAATACAAAAGTATTTGCTATGGTAGATCAAGTTTGGGAAGAAGCAAATTGACTTTTCCAACAATGATATTTAGATAGCTTTAGGCTACCCAAGCTCTGTAGGCACTGGAGATGTTGAAATGAACCTTATTTTGAGTTGCAGTATGAGTCCTCTCTTCTGATAGTGATGAAATTTGCAGACAAGGATAACTCTACTTAAGGCAAGTAATAAGAGCAAGCCTACAGAATGTCTGATTTCTAAACGTATGAACCTGAGCTAGCCAGCCAGTTCAAGCAATGGCTTTCTTAAGTGGTTTGTAAATTTTCAGCTGAATTATGGAATTGGAGAGCATGGTAGGCATATATGAAGGTGAATTTGAAAGATACACAAACCTGGCAATGGTGACTAACTGCATGCCAGGAGCAAAGCATGCATGTCTGTAAAATTAGAAAAACAAAAAGTAAGTAATTTCTCACGGTGCACTGTTAGCATTTTTGAAAGCTATGACTTTATTTTCTATTCAAAAAACATGTTAGAATAGAAAATTACAGAAAATGAAAAAAATATAAAAAGGTTTTCTAGAATTTAACCCAAAGGATTATAGCAGGAACGGCTTGTTTTTAACATGAATAGTGAAAATAAGTCTTATATTACATAAAACCTAATGAAATCTTTGTTAGTCAGTATCAGTAGCTGATCTCCCTCCCTTCTTTTCTTCCTTCCTTCCTTCCTTTCTTCCCTCTTTCCTTCCCTTCTTCCTTCTTTTATTTTCTTTCTTTTCCCTATCTCTTTTTAAGGTTGTGGTCAGAAATTAGTTATGTTCTGACATCCACAAGCTCATTATGAATCTATAACTACATTATGGTCCTGAACCCACTGATGAACTTGCATCAATGTGAAAAGGAATAAATTCCTTTAACTCAGCTAATTTCTAATAAATTATATCTGTATGAGGCTTAAAAATAGCCATGGTATTTATATTGATACTTGCCATTTAATTATTGCACTAAGCATAGTTAGTGATTTATTCTTTCAGAACAATCACCTGTCCAGTGGTGGTACCAGGCTCCTGATTGCCCTGCCTCTAGCATAACTAAGCCCTCCAAACACACTTACATTTCAGCTCTGTTGTTTTCAAGTTCTGACAGGAGAACCTCCCACTGAACAAAAGCCACATCTCTGTCAATGTGTTGATTTTAGTGCCCTTGTGGCCAATGGCTGGCACTCATTTTCTCTGACTCATAGGATAAAAATTAATTCTCCATTGTATGGAACTCTTCCATTGGCATCAGAAAACAAAGGTAATCTGATTTTCACTCTCTGGGATAGAATGAACTCTGTGGATCAACATGGACAGCTAGGACTTTTTTGTGTCATTGTCTACATCCTCCTTAGTAAAGTAACTACAGGGCTGGGCACATGGCTCAGGGTTAAGAACATTTAATCCTCTCCTACTGGACCTGAGATTTGTTCTCAACACCTGTGCCAGAGGCTGACATTGTAACTCGAGTTCCAGAGAATGTGATGCCTTTCTACTCTGTACATTAAAATTTATATTTACAACCAAAGAAAGATACTTGAAACTTCTTTGTTCCTTCCCTCTGTTTCTTCATATGTAGGAAGACAATCTCAAAATCAATGAGCAGGGTGCTGGAGAGCAATGGGAATTAAAGGAATTCAATTGATTTCTAAGATATCACTTCCACTATTATACTATTATACTAGTGGAAGTAGTATATTATATTATTTATATTTATCTTATGTAAATATACTATATATATTATTATAATAATATTATAGAGTAAAAACTGAAACATGACATTAAATGTTGTTTTTTATATTTTGATATCATGTTTGATGTATTTGATTACATAATAGTGTAAGCTCTTTGTCCATTGTGTGTATTATATATTCTTGATGTTCTATGGAGATAGAATATTTTATCACAAGTTAGAAATATTTTAATACATAGAGTTTACTTCTACTTATTATTAAAAAATACAAATGTATTGCTGACAAAGATATTGTTTACTTACTGTGATGCTATTTTAGTAAATCTGCAAACATCATTAATTTCTGATTATTTAAATTCAGTTTAAAATGACAAAAGTACTGCACTGTAGTGTCAAAAATGGTTTCATGAGTCTAGTATATTTTCAGTGTCTCTCCAAACTCAAGATCCCCTGTGTTCTTTATTGTTTGTATGTTTTGTATAAATCTATTTTATGTATTTCTCTCAGCTTTTATCATGATTTCTGTCATAATCTACACTGGAAATCTACTAAAAAAAATTCATTCAACACAGAATAATAACCTAATGTCTTTCTGATTTTTTTCTGAAGTCATTGAAGTGTTGACCATATCCCCCTGCCTATATTGGATTCACTTCCTTTTCACCAGTCTGCTGAATATCTAAAATACACATCTGTGCATTTATTTTATAGAGAGTGTAAGTACTCTCTCTACCTGTCAAGGATTTAACTTCAAAAGCTCTATAACTAACTAGAAAGCACTCAAAAACTCATCATAAAGAAACAGAGTTAATGGATATTCAATTCACTATGCCAGACATAAAGCAGAAAGGACGTGCAATTTATTCATTCTTTAGGTAATTTACAATATGTCCTTCAAAATAAGATAGATCATCAGAAATTTTCATATCTGAGTTGCATGACTTTGATTCTTCTCTATTTTATGTGTGCATTTTAATGCTTTGATACTATGCTAGCAACCTGTTACTATGCCACCAACTCAGACTAAAACTCAGTCAATTCAGCCTTATCAAAAATGGCACTAGCTTAATTTATCAAGTTCAGAGTCAAGAATCTCCAGACAAGCTTTTATGTTACAAAATTGAAATTTTAAGACTTATGTGTATGTGACCATGAATTGGAGAGTATATATAATATGTGTATATGCATGTTCTTATGTATATGCATATACATGTATGTATATATATGCATATATATGAGTTTAAAAATCACATTGATCTACAACAATCATATATTCTAATTAAAATAACATTTTACATGTTTTAATATTTTATTTCCCTTTAATTTTTCATTTATAGTCTTATTTTCAGTGAAACTCACTTCTATATGAGTCTTTAAATTTTCACTGAACAAGAAAGAACTATAAGTATATTTTGCCCTAAAATTTTATTTCAAATAACCAAAATTATAATTTATCAATCTCTACATGTTCAAGGGAGTGTCACTGCTGTCAGACACAAAAGTCCAAAGAATAGGGGAGGGTGGGAAGGAGTGTGACTAGAATTATCATGTATATGGGTGAAATGGTCAAAGTGAAAATCAGTTTTTTAAAGGTAGGGTAAAAAATTCTCTAAGACATGCCAGACTCAGAAATATAAAAATTCATAAAAGAAGAAATAATCACTAAATGAAGTGGGTTTTTGACATATATAGTTTTACTGCTGTTGATTACGTTAAATTCTTCTTGAAGTACTGTAGCAGTCTCATGGAGCTAAATTCCAGCTCATGCTAACCAATGTTAGCCAACAGTGTTTTCTGCAGTTCTTCTGTTTGCTTTATTGTGAATGATGGAGGTTCTGTAAGTATTCAAAATCATCTTGACTCCCTAATTGTGACTATTATGACTTTAGAGAGAATAATTCTAATAACTTTGTAACAAAAATGTTGGATTATGAAATTCTTGCTCATGATTTCCTTATTGAAACACCACTGAATTGTTTACATGCTCTTTTCCTACTGTGGCATGACTTGTCTTGGGGGAATATCAGCAAACATCTATTCCCTCCAGATGTGACAAAGACAACAGGATCAAAAACAATTTTGCTCAAGTCTCAGTTGACCAATGAGTAGACAGGCATTTTCATCTTAAATTTGTCATGATATAACATTGTGAAAGTGGGAAGACTTTGATAAAATTAAACGTGAAATTCTGTTTGAACAAATAAAACACTACAGTAGTTTTGAAAGTCAGTAGCATGCATGGTGGGGATGAAATGTCTGAAATGGGATAGCTAATTTTATCATTGTCTATAAATACTGTCAGCCTAGGACAATGATATGGGTAATAAAACATTATGATTGGGAGCCAGGCTATTCACCTACAGGGGGAAGAGCTAGATTTCTTTACACTCACATTTTGCATTTGGTTACTGTGTTTGTGTGTGATGAGAGTGTTTTCAAGTATGAAAACAGATATCTCATGTGAATACAAAAATATAAGCAGAAATTAGACCATTTGCAATTGTTTTGAGGGTGCCATGACTTGGATCAAAGCTATTAGGCAAATACACATAAATGAAATAAATTAGTTGTAAAGTCACTTGTATCAACAGGATAGTGACTGAAAAAAATGATATTAAACAGTATTTTTAATCAGAGTGAATCCCCCCCCTCCAACAAAACTCCTTGAGAAAAGAAAAAGAGGAATTCATGAGTTTTCATGAGAATGGTTCACTGTTCCTTTCCAAGGACAAGGCTTCTAACATACATGCGTAGCATCATTAGTACATGTTGTCTTTCAGATTTGGATGGGTGTGGTCAATAGAGGGCTCAGGGAAGATGTCAATAATTTCATAGCACTACCCTCTTCGTTTGAGACCAGACAATGATATATCAAAGGAAAAAATCTCAAAGTAGGTTTGATTTGCATTACCTGATGGCCAAGGATGTTGAATATTTCTTTAATTGTTTCCCAGCCATTTGAGGTTACCCGATTGAGAATTCTCTGTTTATACCTGCACCCCATTTTAAGCAGATTATTTGGTTTATCGTTGTCTAGTTTCTTGACAGCCATAATCTGTGCAATCTGTCATTAACAGAAGACCCATTAGAAATATATAATATATAAATGCATTTAATATCATAAAATGGCACACACTGAATATATTCATATAAACAGTGCCAGCTGGGCAGTGGTGGTGCATGCCTTTAATTCCATCACTTGGGAGGCAGAGGCAGGTGGATTTCTGAGTTTGAGGCCAGCCTGGTCTACAGAGTGAGTTCCAGGACAGCCAGGGCTACACAGAGAACCCCTGTCTCAAAACAAACAAACAAACAAACACAAAACCAACCAACCAACCAACCAACAACAAAACAGTGCCACCAGTAATAAGAAACCTGCATCAAGAGCTTTATTTCTAAATGATTTTCATGAGAAAGAAAATAGCAAATTATTCTCGAAAGGGTTTATTTTTTGTTGTTTAGATTTGTTTAGCTTCCCCAAATAATTTTTTGGAGTAATATATTTTGTGTAAGAGAAGAGTGCATGAATATGAGATAATGCAAGGAAGAACAGGAATTTGGAAGAGGTTGGAGGAAGGAAATGAAAGGGAGGGGGATGTGGTTATATTTTCATTTTAAAGAATAAAGATAGAAAAATATAGCCATGCATGGAAAGCTTTGTAGGAGAAATAATAAATATATTTTCAAAATAATCATTGAGTTTAAATGAATTGGGATGTGACATGTCAGTGGCGGAGCTAAGGAAGTGCTGCTTATGATGTGAATTTGGGAGACACTGGGTGAAAACCTGCTATCACTGGACTGATTTCTACTCTCTCCTTAGAGAGTGGAGATGCCCATTTTCCCTAGTGTAAAAATTTCCCACAAGTGACACTGAGGACAATGTGTGTCCCTGGCTCTAAGCTCTGGACTTTCAAATTGCCTCATTGATGTCCTTTTCATCTTTCTCCTTTATCATTTATTCTATAAGAGGCTCCTGTACAAAACAAATTGGTTCCAATTTAATCCCTTTAATGACTTAAGATCCTATATGAGAAATGAAAGACATTCATTTAAGCCTAACTACTACAGTTCAGTGTCAAGTATCTTATCATTCAGGTTAAAAATTAGCTCTGACATATTTATGGATAAATTTTGTCAGCATAATTTCACAAAGACTAATGAAATCCCCCCCAAAAAAGACATCTTGACATATATTTCTGTTCAATTATTTTTCTTATGACAAGTAGAAATTGCTAAAATATTAGAGTAAAAGTAAGAAATTGATATTGTTGTTGAGCTTTTTCTACATTCTCACAGTATATTAAATTTCTAGGCCTAATTCAGATCACTATTTGATGGGTGCCAAAATAAAGGACACATTCTCCTCTTCGACATAGTTCCTCCCTCCAACTTTCTAAGAACTGGAAGTCATTGCCATAAACAATGGTTTGTAATTTAGGAAAATTCATGAGATCAGGTCAATTTAAGAAAATGGTCCCTAATTTTTAATGGTAAAATATCTCTCCTTTTTTCAAGTCAGACCTTAGCCTGGTTTCCATATGGCTGCCATGCTGATTTGTGGGAAGCCTGATAGAGACAGTAGGCTACAGGTTATGGGCAATTGCCTAGATTGCTGGATGATTTACAGAAATCTATAATAGCTTCTAAAGGAGCACCGAGGTGAGTAAAATACCACAATACTCCAGATTTACACCTGCAGATGTGCAAAGCGAAACCCTTGGCCTATAGTTCCTCCCAAAAAATGGGATAGAAGAGCCAATTTACATAAAGTACTTTAAGGTATCTAATTCATAAGAAGGCTCTCAGTAGTTATAAGACTTCTGATAGAGCATTTCTCCACTTCCAATTCAGTAATATCAAATAGTTAAATTTTTTTTCGAGACAGGTTTTGATATGAAAAATATCATAGCTGTATATGTTTTAGGCAGATTAACAAAACAGCAGACCAGGCCAAGGTGGTTCCACGTGGAATAGGTTTACTGAGTGGGGGTTGGGGGGGCAGAGAAGAGGAGAAAGAGAGACAGAGGGGGGGATAGAAGAGAGAGAAGAAAAAGAGAGAGTGAGGAGATGACTTCCTAATTTATACAGAAAATGACATCACACCATTGAGGGTGGAGACTGAGCCAGGTGGATTGTGGGATTGAAGGTCGTTGTCCTGGCAATGCAAGTCAAGGGTCACATAGTTAGGTGGGGATTGGATTGTCCTGGTGCTAACATTCCTCCCTTCTTGTTATTATAAAAAGAAGGGGAGAAAAAGAGAGGGGAGACCAACAGTGAAGAGGGAATGGGGGCGTTGTGTCTCTTAGGCTACTTCCTGCTGTTTAGGGGCATCGTCAGTATATATCTGGTCTTCACCATCAGAATCCGTTTGGTGGTCTTCTATGGGCAATGGGTGGTAATTCTGTAACAGGAGCTGATTAACAGTTTGGTTAGCCCAGAAACTTAGAATACCCAAGATAGAATCTGCAAAACACAAGAAAATCAAGAAGGAAGACCAGCGTATGGATACTTCATTCCTCCTTTGAATAGGAAACAAAATACCCATGAAAGAAGTTACAGAGACAAAGTTTAGAGCTAAGATGAAAGGATAGACCATACAGAGACCCACTGGGGATCCATCCCATAATCAGTCACCAAACTCAGACACTATTGCATAGGACAGCAAGTGTTTACTGAAGGGACCCTGATATAGCTGTCTCCCACAGAAGTGGATGCTCACAGCTCACATAAGATGGAGCACGGAGCCCACATTGTAGAAGCTAGAGATAGAACCCCAGGAGCTGAAGGGGTCTGCAACCCTAGAAGAGGAACAACAATATGAACTAACCAGAACCTCCAGAACTCGTGTCTCTAGCTCCATATGTAGCAGAAAATGGCCTAGTCGGCCATCATTGGGAGGAGAGGCCCCTTGGTACTGCAATCAGTCCAGTGATTTCTGGCCCCAATACAGGGGAATGCCAGGGCTAAGAAGTGGCAGTGGGTGGGCAGGGGAACAGGGTGGTGGGAGGGGGAAGGGAACTTTCGGGATAGCATTTGAAATGTAAATTAAGAAAATATCTAATAAAAAATTGAAAAAAAAAAGAAATTTTTGTACTTGTCATTGAAGGAACAAAGAGACAAGATTAATAAGATAAGGAGTGAATGATAATGCCTGGAAAATGACAAGGAAATTTGTTAACGAATGGAAGCATCCACTTCCATATGGGGTTCTCAAAGATACCAGAACTGGATGTCTCACGGTTACTGAAGTCTCTTATGTCTGCCTGTAGTTACATTTCTGGATTGATTGACATAGAAACTGCATTCTTCCCGTAGGATTAGACAAAGGTCATCTTCTTTAGCTGTCAAGAGGCCTAGTCCTTGCCGGTTTTGAAGCACCACAGCTGCCAAGGAATCAATCTGCTTTTGGATAGTAAGCACAGTTTAAATGAACAGCAAGGAAAAGATGAAAAGGCTACAACTAATCCAGTGTCTCGTCCAGCAAGGTCGAGTTTGGCTACCAGAGTGAAGCCTTATTCTCTAGGATGGGAGAGAAGACGAGTGGTCTTGTCTTCTGAAGCTTAATGGAGCACGGTCCTGTTAGGGTTAATGTGTATGAAGAGGAATTATCTTTAGGTGGGGAATGAAGGGTTTCAAGTGAGACAGGTGGACTCAATGAGAGAATCCCTTGAGCTTAGCAGCTGTAGGAGTTACGAGGATTACCTTAAAAGGACCCTGCCATTTTGGAGAGAAGGGTGAAGGTCGACGACCTGGAGGGGATAAAAGGACTTGGTCTCCAACATTAACAGGTGATGGACAGGAGACAGAGTGTGGTCGAGGTAGATAATGGTCAGCAAAGTTCCATAGGGGAGAACAGGAGATGAGAAAGTAATGGGGTAAGCAAATGATCTGGAATGGGAGAGCTTTTGGGTGAGAAGCCAGGAGTTAGGACTGGACATCTGTACATGAGTTTGAAAGGTGAGATGAGGAAAGGTTGCTTAGAAAGAGATCACAGTCTGAAAAGAGCCAAGGAGCAGGAGCTTTCCCCAGTCGAGATGAAGTTCCTGTGACAGTTTAACAAGAGTAGTTTTTAAGGAGCCATTAGTTCTTTCTGCCTTGCCTGAAGATTGAAGGTGGTAAGAAATGTGAAAGTGCCGGGGGATGTCTAGGGCCTTAGATAGGATCTGAGAAACTCGGGAGGTAAATTCAGGTCCATTGTCTGATTGGAGAGAGACCGGAACACCATAATGAGGTATGATCTCTCAGAGGAGGAGATCAGAAACTGTCTGAGCCCTTTTATTAGTTGTGGGGAATGCTTCTACCCACCCTGAGAAGGTGACCACCAAGACCAAGAGGTATTTGACATGTATGACGGTGAGCATATGGGTGAAATCGAGTTGCCAGTCAGTTCCAGGAATGGAACCTCTAGCCTGATGAGTGGGAAAAAAAAAGGCTGAGATACCTTGAGGTGGAGTTAGATGTCTAACAGATCTGACAAGAGGCAATGATAGATTTTTAGGAAGCATAGATCTTTAGGAGTGGGAGCAAAGGAGGACAGTGATTGGCTATTAGGATGAAAGAGCTGATGAAGATATGATAGAGTTTGGTTTAGGAAGGAGATTAGAAATATTAATAGGTGGGCATTGTTGGAAAGTGAGCGTGGGGTCGTCTATTAGAGCCACCTGAAGAGAGAGAACTCTAGAGGGAGGTACAGTCTGTAATCCTTTATACATTAGGAGCTGTGACAGGTTATGAGAAGAGATGACAGTTATCAGTGGCTGCTAGAGTGTGAATACAGGGTGCCCATCCCTGAATGGTTAAGGTCTAGTGTCTTTGACAGGTATGCCACAGGTGCAAAAGAAGGTCCTATTGGGTGGCCCAAGGCTCCAAGGGCAAATCCTTCTTTTTCTGTTACATAGAGGGAAAAAGGATGAGTTGGGTCAGGAAGATGCAAGGCCAGGGCCCTAAGGAAGGCCTATTGGAGCCTTTGAAAGGGCTTAGTAATAAGTTTTAAAAGAGGTTTGTAGGTGGGACCTGATGCAGCTTCGTATAGAGGGAGAGAAAGAAAAGAAAAGGAAGGGACGCACGAATGTAAAAACTGGCTATTCCCAAGAATGACAAAATTTCTTCCTCTGTGGATAGAACATTTAGAGACTGGATCAGATTCATTCCATCCAACATAATAGCCTTGTGAGTTGGGGTGATTGTTAGTCCCAAATAGGTAGCCTAAGGAGTGGACAGTTGGACTTTGGAGGGTGAGACCCTGTAGCCACGATTAGAGAGAAAATTCAGAAGAGCCAAGGTGTCAGTCTGGCTGATTTCTAGAGAAGGGCTACAGAGAAGGACATCATGTCTTAGATTTAGGGAGAGATAAAGATAGTAGGTCAGAAGCTAAGGTCTGCCCAAATAGATGTGGGCTATCCCGGAATTCCCTGAGGTAAGACAGTCCAGGTGAGTTGGTTAGAAAAGTGGGTATAGCGTTAATATGTCTGAAATCCTGGACTAAACAATAGGCACCACTGGATTTCTTTACTGCCAGTATAGGGGTGCTAAAGGGAGAAGAGGTGAAGGGAGAAGAGGTAGGGCGAAGGAGTTTTCTTTCTCAACAGGTCAGAGACGATGGCATGAGTCCCCTGAGGTGCTGGAGAGAGAGGGTATTGAGCCTGGGTGATATACCTGGTAGGGTCCAACAATTGGATGACAACAGGCTTCTCTGTATAGCCCTGGCTGACCTTTGTAGACCAGGCTGGCCTCGAACTCAGAAATCCTCCTGCCTCTGCCTCCCAAGTGCTGGGATTAAAGGCATACGCCACCACTGCCCGTCTAAATAGCTGAATTTTTAATGAAGAATAATTTGAAATATTTTAACATTCTTAGCTAAGTTAGACTTTTGAATTATTGGAGTTTTTATTGAAAATTGTAAAAACATGGAGACAAGCTGTAATGAATTTTGAACTGGAAGCTGCTAAAGACAACATTGCCATATTTTCTTTTCAGGTACGATCTGATACGCTTTATAAGTACACTGTATTTACATCTTACCCATTCCTGCCCTCCCTCTCCTTCTGTGCTCTCCCTCAACTATGTTCTCTCAACCTCATGACATCTTCTATATTTATTTTTGTTTTTTGTTACAAAAACACACACATATGAATGTATATATGTATATATCTATATGTGTATATGTGCATACATGCATATGTGTATATGTACACACACACACACACACACACACACACACACACACATACACACACACACACACATTTATATATGTATTGCATACATATTGAGTCCAGTAATTAGTCTTGACTCCATTTGACTATGTTTATGGAGAAACCCTTAGAATAGTGTCTCACACCAAAAAGAAAACATAAAGAAATAGAAGAAGGAGGAGAAAATTAGAAGAAAAATAGATTTTCCAACATCAGCATCCCATTGACTTGTCTAAAGCTCTTCATGTAAGTGTGGGGCTTTGTGAAATTTTCCTCTGACCACAGTGGCAAGTTAAGTTGACTGGTGTGGGCTTTTTAGTACTTATGTAGACAAGCATGTTGTGAGAGCTCATGGTAGTAAAATCTCCAACCTGCCTAGAAGAAACTATTATACATAATCATCACTAGCCTCAGGTTCTTTCCATCCCCTTCTGCACCAATCCATGATGCTCAGTGAGCCATAGGGATAGGAGTTGTATTATGAATGTTTCATTTGGAGCTGAGTCTGCCACAGCTTCATCTTTTGAATCCCACAATAGTCTCTGTGTACTGCAAAAAGAAAGAAAGAGAGAGAGAGAGAGAGAGAGAGAGAGAGAGAGAGAGAGAGAGAGGAAGGAAGGAAGGAAGGAAGGAAGGAAGGAAGGAAGGAAGGAAGGAAGGAAGGAAGGAAGGAAGGAAAGAAGATAGGGAGGGAGGGAGGGAGGGAGGGAGGGAAGGTGGGAGGGAAAAAGGAAAGGAGGAAACAAAAATTCTTCACTATGATATTTCTGTAGGTATAGGGGTATTTAGAAGGCAATAGAGGTTATATTATTTTATTAATATGTTAGGAGTAGGTTTTCCTAAGTTCTCCTAGAACCCATTACCTCTCTACTCACAATTTCTTGGTTAGGTTTACAATACTAGACATGAATTGTCTCCAATTAAAAATTGTTCAGGTCAAATTAGATAGCTATTAGCTGCCCCTTCTGCAAATTTTAAAATTAGCATTTGTTCTTTGGACATATTTCTTAATTTTTTTCTTTTTTTCCCAACTTTTATTAGATAATTTCTTCATTTACATTTCAAGTGTTATCCAGAAAATTCCTTATACCCTCCACACTCCCAGCCCTGCTCCCCTACCCACGCACTCCCACATCTTGGCCCTGGCGTTCCCCTGTACTGGGGCATATAAAGTCTGCATGACCAAGGGGCCTCTCTTCCCAATGATGGCCGACTAGGCAATCCTCTTCTATATATGCAGCTGGAGACATGAGCTCAGGGGGTACTAGTTAGTTCATGTTATTCTTCCACCTATAGGGTTGAAGACCCCTTCAGCTCCTTGGGTACTTTCTCTAGCTCCTTCCTTGGGAACCCTGTGTTCCATCTAATAGCTGACTGTGAGCTTCCACCTCCATGTTTGCCAGGCATTGGTAGAGTCTCCCAAGAGACAGCTATATCCGGGCCCTTTCAGCACTATCTTGCGGGCATATGCTATAGTGTCTATGTTTGGTGGCTGATTGTGGGATGGATCCCTCACAGCCGCAATCATTGGGTCCATCCTTTGGATTCAGCTTCACACATGATCTCTGTAACTCTTTCAATCTGTGCTTTGTTCTTAATTCTAGGAAGGGGTGACGTGTCCACATTTTGATCTTCCTTCTTCTTGAGTTTCATGTGTTTAGTAAATTGTATCTTGGGTAGTCTAGGTTTCTGGGCTAATATCCACATATCAGTGAGTGCACGTTATGTGAGTTCTTTTGTGATTGGGTTAATTCACTCAGGATGATGGACCCAGATACATCCATTTGCCTAGGAATTTCATATATTTATTGTTTTTAATAGCTGAGTAGTACTCCATTGTGTAAATATACTAAATTTTTTGTATCCATTCCTCTGTTGAGGGACATCTGGGTTATTTCCAATTACTGGCTATTATGAATAAGGCTGCTATGAACATAGTGGAACATGTGTCCTTATTACCAGATGGAATATCTTCTGGATATATGCCCAGTAGGGGTATTGCAGGATCTTCTGGTAGTACTATGTACAATTTTCTGAGGAACCGCCAGACTGATATCCAGAGTGGTTGAACCAGCTTGCATTCCCACCAACAATGGAGGAGTGTTCCCCTTACTCCACATCCATGCCAGCATCTGTTGTCATCTGAATTTTTGATCTTAGCCATTCTTACTGGTGTGAGGTGGAATCTCAGGGTTGTTTTGATCTGCATTTCCCTTATGATTAAGGATGTTGAACATTTTTTCAAGTGCTTCTCAGCCATTCGGTATTCCTCAGTTGAGAATTACTTGTTTAACTCTGTGCCCCACTTTTTAAAGGGGATATTTGATTTTCTGGTGTCCACCTTCTTGAGTTCTTTATATATATTCGATATCAGTCCCCTATCTGATTTAGGATTGGTAAAGATCCTTTCCCAATCAGTTGGTAGCCCTTTTGTCTTGTTGACAGTATCTTTTGTCTTACAGAAGCTTTGCAAGTTTATGAGGTCCCATTTGTCAATACTTGATCTTACAGCACAAGCCTTTGCTGTTTTGTTCAGGAATTTTTCCCCAGTGCCCATATCATCGAGGCTTTTCCCCACTTTCTCCTCTATAAGTTTCAGTGTCTCTGCTTTTATGTGGAGGTCCTTCAACCACTTAGACTTGACCTTAGTACAAGGAGATAAGAATGGATCAATTCCCAGTCTTCTACATGATAGCTGCCAGTTGTGCCAGCACCATTTGTTGAAAAGGCTGTCTTTTTTCCACTGGATAGTTTTAGCTCCCTTGTCAAAGATCAGGTGAGCATAGGTGTGTGGATTC
>CACVCL010030434.1:0-49288 GCA_902729485.2 Mus minutoides
GGAGTCAGCTATATCAGGGTCCCTTCAGTAAACACTTGCTGTCCTATGCAATAGTGTCTGAGTTTAGTGACTGATTATGGGATGGATCCCTGGTGGGTTAGTCTCTGTATGGTCCATCCTTTCATCTTAGCTCTAAACTTTGTCTCTGTAACTCCTTTCATGGGTATTTTGTTTCCTATTCAAAGGAGGAATGAAGTATGAACACGTTGGTCTTCCTTCTTGATTTTCATCTGTTTTGCAGATTGTATCTTGGGTGTTCTAAGTATCTGGGCTAATATCCATTTATCAGTGAGCGCATATCCAATGACTTCTTTTGTGATTGGGTTACCTCACTAAGGATTATGTCCTCCAGATTCATCCATTTGCCCAGGAATTTCATAAATTCATTTTTAATAGCAGAATAGTACTCCATTGTGTAAATGTACCATATTTTCTGCATCCATTCCTCTGTTGAGGGACATCTGGGTTCTTTCCAGCTTCTGGCTATTATAAATAAGGCTGCTATGAACATAGTGGAGCATGTGTCCTTTTTACCAGTTGAAACATCTTCTGGGTATATGCCCAGGAGAGGTATTGCTGGATCCTCTGGTAGTACTTTTCTAGGCCCAAAGGAACAGCATAATCAGGCATTACTAAGAACTCCTGGTGGTGGGCTTAACAATAGACTAGCATTACACCTGGCTTAGTGGCAGTGGACTGGTCCCGCCATCTCTTGTTGTATACATTTCTTTTGTATTGTGTCACTGTAACTCATCAGCAGATGTATCTCACCTGGTTTCTTGTTACTCTTCTGTATAAAAAGTTTGATGCTCGACTTGAAAAATTACACTCAGCTTCTACAAATCCCTCTTGTGTGGTCTATGTTTGTCACCCACTTTTGCCGACTTCTTGCCCCTTGCCTCCAGAGACACAATCCATGTAGACAGGGGACCAAAAGGGTCTGTGGCAAGATTTCTGATGAGTTAAAGACTAACTATAGTCCCATAATAAAGCTCAAGTTGTTTAGCATTGAAAGAGTTTAAAGAGTGGAAGATATGGTTTTTAGATTGTGTTACAGGCTAAAATCTAAACATAATTCAGGGACAGAATTATAATTCTTTAAGTTAGGAATGATGGACAAGTACTTTATCTAATTGACAAATATGATGCACTGGATATTAATTGTATATCATACTTTGTAATTTCCATAATTATTGTGGTTTTGTTCAATTTATGTCTGAAAGAAGAGGGTTTTTTTGTTTGTTTGTTTTGTTTTTGTTTTTTTTTTTTAATTGGGCAGAAAAGGTGAAATGTAAGGGATGGTTCTGATGCTCTGATTGGGAATCTGTGAGTGAAAGCTAATGGTCCAGTTTCCCAATTCAGTTTTTATTGATCAGTAAAGATGCCAGTGGCTGATGGGTGGAAGAGGTTGGACTTCAAGTTTCCCACAGGCAGGCTAGCAAAGGCAGGAGAGAAAAGAGAATTTGCCATGCATCAGAGGGAGAGTCATCAGCCATGTGAGATCTCCGATGGAGTGGTCTTTGGCTGCTTCCCCAGGCATGAGATTAGAAATGCAACTAAGCTGAGGGCAGATGTAGGGTGCTGAGCAAAGAGAAGGTAACGGGATAACTAAGATGAGGGAAGATTTTGAGCGTTGAGCAAGGAGTAAAGGAAATGTTAACCGTAGGAAGCTTAGAAAAACCCAGTCATTGGCCACTAGCATCTTTATTGATTAATCAACAACCAACTGGGGAACAGGACATTCAGCATTCACACACAGATTCCTGATCAAAGCATCAGAAATACTCTCTACAAACATACTTCCTCCAACAAGGCCATACATCCAAATAGTGCTATCTCTGGGCCAAGCATATTCAAACCACAACATCAGGCAACAAATTAATTTAAAAATTCATGCTGCATTTTCAGAGTCTTGACCTCATTGTGATACCCAGTCACCTACCCATCACCCACACTTCTAGCTTTGATTTTGCTTATTTTCTAAAACCATGAATGACACCTCTTTTTTCTTTTCTTTTTTTTTTCTTTTCTTTTTTTTTTTTTTTTTGGTTTTTCAAGACAGGGTTTCTCTGTATAGCCCCGGCTGTCCTGGAACTCACTCTGTAGACCAGGCTGGGCTCGAACTCCAAAATCTTCCTGCCTCTGACTCCCGAGTGCTGGGATTAAAGGCCTGTGTCACCACACCTGGCTATGACAGCTCTTTAATATGAAGTGGATAATTTATTTACCCACACATAACAACCTGCTGAAGAGCAGACTAGTTCTACTCTGTTATTCTTGTAGCTTCTACTGAAAATATGAACTCTTTGGGATTAGAACTGTAAAGATAGAGTATACACATAATAAGGAATCATAAGTTTGCTCTTGTAGATCAGATATATGTATGGCTCGAAAACCAGAACAATATCTGGTTAAACTTAACTAATTTATTTTATTTTGCTATTTTTATTCAATGAACTTTATATGGTTGAAAAGATGAAGGTACAATAAGAATAAGAAGGTACAATACAATAAGAAAAGTAATTTCTAAACTAGTCCTTCTTTTTATCATTCATTATTGTCAATAAGGCCATAATGCTTTAACAATACCAAAATTAATCACATTCTTTATTTAAAATTCTGTCTTTTGTGAACCACTGTTTCAAATACAGTTCCAATCAATGCACATTCATTGGAGTGAGTAAACTAACAACACTATAATTTTCCTTCAGTAATAGAATTTTGTACCATGAGTTCTTCACAGCAAAACCTTATCTTGTCCTTACTATTTTTAGAATTATTTCATATATTAACTTTCTAAGTGATTTTAATTAAATTTAAGATTGTTTAAAAGTATAAGCTAGTAAGAAATTCCATATGGTATTATTTATTTAGTCTTAATTTATCTGATTCCAGTATAAGTATCAAGGAGCCCTAACCTGATGGTGCTGTGTTCAGAGTGCTGAGACATGGGTGATAATTTACCATAACGCCCCCACGATGGCTAAAGAAACTTCATATGATACCAGGCATCCCGTAAGTATTGTTGACCTTTGCTGTGAAATGCCTGTTAGATCCCTATAGCTTGAAATGAGATAGGAATAAGATAATGGTGTTCCTAGTGTAATATATTTAACCACTTGCTTTCTGCTTTTATAAACCTGCTTATTGCTGTGGGACTGGGATGAAATGGTCTTTTTATTACTATTCAAAGAGAAACAACTGAGAGAAATAAAACAATTTTCTTGCTCTGCTTAAAATTCCATAGATAATTGTAATGTACACCTTTGATGTTCACCTTTATAAACCTTCCTTTAGTCCCTTCAGCACTGGCCTGCTCTCTGGTTCTAAGGCTGCTGTCCTTCAGCTAATAGTAAAAATAAATTTATTTAATCTAAATTTGAATTGGTCTTTCCCAGTGGATTCAAGCACCACAACATCTGGCCTTTTAGTCTCTGCTCTTTTCTTTCTTTCTTTCTTTCTTTCTTTCTTTCTTTCTTTCTTTCTTTCTCTCTCTCTCTCTCTCTCTCTCTCTCTCTCTCTCTCTCTCTTTTCTTTCTAGAAAACTCAAGATCTATATAATAATTATTTCTTTAAAATATTTCTTGAGCAAGGAGCAGGGTAACGGGATGAAGAACTCAGAGATGAGAGGGCTTAGAATGTAAATAAATAAAATAATTTAATTTAAAAATCCCTTGAATCTTTCTAACCTGAAAATGGTTTTTTTTTCTTGTTATTATCATTTCTCTAAAGCACGTTTATCACAAAGAATCAAAGTTGCTACTTGACTCCCAAACTTATCTCTTTCTCTCTCAGGAACATTTTGTTTATTCAACAGTTCCTTCCTAATTGTATTATTTGTAAAATATTATATGTCACCCCTTGGGTGCAGCTTTGGGGACACATTTTTATTAGTGACAGATCTTTCCAAGATTTGTGCCATGTGCTTATAAATACAAATTAATAAATATATTCAGAGAAGAAAAATTAAGCAATGATTAAAATAATAAATAAAGAGTTTTCTGGAAGACATAAATCTTTCTTTCTTTCTTTCCTTCTTTCTTTCTTTCTTTCTTTCTTTCTTTCTTTCTTTCTTTCTTTCTTTCTTTCTTCTTAGGAAATATGATGGAAAAGAACGTCTATTCTAGACAGTAGGACCACCATTGGTACAAGCTTGGGTGTGGACCTCACTAGTGTTGCAATAGGAGACTCACAAAAGGGCATCCAGCCCGAGAAAAGCACTTTCAGATTTTTATCCTTAGTCAGAATGCCCTAGAGCTTTGAGACAGAATAATGAAATGAAAATATATTTAAGAAGGAATTTAGGAGTAGATTCAGTGGGTGTTTCTCAGTTTGAAAGAAGATGATATCAGACTTCAGAAGACAGCAGAAGAGTAAAAGTTTCATTCAACCCTCCAAAAAGGTCTTGGCTCACAGGTTGAAAAATTACTGATTTATTTAGGAATATATTCCTAAATGAATATATACTTCAAAATATATGTACATATATGCATCATAAGTTATATATTACTTATATTATAATCTAAAAATATTTTAAAACATATATTAAGATAAGATTGTGAAAATGTCAGTATAGTTAGAGTAAAGGGATCCAAAAGTGGGCAATGTAGTCAGAGGCCCCTGTTCCCACTTTAGGAGTCCCACATGAACACCCAGCTACCCGAAATGTTACATATGTGCAAAGGGCCTAGGTCTATTCTATGAATGCTCTCTGGTAGTTAGTACAGCCTCTATGAGTACCTTTGGGCCCAAATTAGTTGACTCTCTAGGCTTGCTTATGGTGTTCTTTACCCCTCTTGCTCTTTTAATCCTTCCTCCCCCTCTTACAAATGACTCAGTGTGTTTCATGTAATGTTTGGCTGTGGGTCTCTGCATCAGTTTCCATCAGTTTCTGAGTAAAGGCTTTCTGATGACAGTTATATTGTAAATACTTCCTATTTGCAAGTATAGCAAGTATAGTGTCAGGGGAAACCTCCCTCTCAGGGCATGAGTCTCAAGAGGACCAGTCCTTGTTTCACCTTTCCCTTGATTTTTTTCTTTTTTTTTCCCTTTTGCAGAATTTCATATTCAAAATGTGACTGTTTAAAATATTACACTTTTGCTGCAAAATGTGTCTCATATCAATTTCATATAATACATGAATAATTTTAAAAGCTGGTGTTAGGCACTTGTGCATCTTGAGAGAGTTTTAGAAATGGAATATTACCAACATCTCCCCCTTCTCCTTTTTTTTTCTAGCAAAGGGGATAGCATTTGAAATGAAAATAAAGAAAATACCTAATAAAAAGAAAAGAAAAGAAAAAAACAGAAGAAAAAAAAAAAAACTTTCCCTTGATTTCTGCTCCATCTTTACCCCCGTATATCTTTTAAGCAGAAATAAACTGTAGGTCTAAGGTTTTGTGGTAGGGTTGGTGTTCCAATGACATCATTTGCCTGCTTACAGAATATGGTCAGTTTAGAGTCCATATTCCTGATGGCTAGGAATCTTAGCTACATTTACCCTCATAGATTCCTAGTTTTCATTGATCTGGGTTTCTAGTTCATCCCAGAGATGCCCACCTCCAGTACTTTCTCCTTCTGTTACCTCATCCCTCATCCCTCCTGATCCCATCCACATCCCCTCCCCCATCCAGTCCCCTCCAGCAACCCCCTTTCATTGTTTAATATGTTCCCACTTCTCAGCAAGTCTGCCTCAAGCACCAGCTATACAACTCCTGGGCATATACCCAAAAGAAACTCCACTATACCACAAGGACACTTGCTCAATTATGTTCACAGAAGCTTTATTCATAATACCAGAAACTAGAAATAAACTATATGTTCCTCAACCAATGAATGAATAAAGAAAGTATAGTATGTTTATACATGGAGTACTACTCAGCTATAAAAAACAATGACATCATGAAATTTACAAGCAAATGATGAAACTCAAAAAGATTATCCTGAGTGAGAAAACCTAAACCCAGAAAGACAAACACAAACACACTAAGTGGATATTAGTCATAAAGTACAGGATAACCATGATATATATCACAGTCACAAATAAGGTAAGTAATGAGGAGCACCCAAGGGGAGATGCTTGAATATTATGTTCTTTCTGGCTGCTTGTGCTTTACACATCTTGGCTGGTTCCTAATGAATGAGTTTGGCTCCCACAAACCAGGCACTATTTTTTTTGTTTTGTTTTGTTTTCTATGTACATGTAGGTGTAAGAATGTGCAGATATGTAATCCAGAGTCAGATATTAGATCTATTTGCTTGTCACTCTCTGCCTTATTTTGTGAGATAGGATCTCTCACTAAACTTGAGTTTACCAATTTGTTGAGGCTGGCTGGCTAGTGAGTCTGAGAAAATGCTCTAGCACTGGAATTATAGAACTACAATGCTACACCCATCTTTTATATGGGTTTTAGGAAGCTGAACTCAGATCCTCATATGTTAACACAGCAAGCTCTTTATCCACTTAGGTCATCACCCCAGTTCCCAAGCCTCCATTTATGTTTATTTTTGTTTAGTGCACACATCTGTGGCGTATACACATACACATACATATACATGTACATACATTTCACACACACACATATATATATTTTTTTTTTCATATATATATATATATATATATATATATATATATATATATATATCAATGACACACATAATATACATAAACACACACACAAACACACACATACATATTCTAGGATTTAAACTCAGGCTCTGCATGTTTCACAAATCAATTTTACAATATTTAACATGTTAGATTGGCTTATAGCCTATACATTAACATATTTTTAATTTAATGCCATGCTATATTTTCATCAATAGTGAAGGAAATGAATTAATCTTCTCTGTATCTAGGAAGCAAATCAGCAAGTGAGCTACTGAATATGCATCCAGTATCCCTACAGAAGAATCTGTGAAATAGCACATATACCTCATCTAATCCCAGATGCTGATGATGTAAAGACATGTCCAATATTACTTCTTGTCAGGTAGGAAGAAAAAGATATAAGAACATTCATTTCCATATTTATTACAAAGTAATAACTTAGGGGTAGTTACATCTCCTATGAGACCCTCTAGAGAGCTATTGAACTTTAAAAATTATCTGCCTGCTATAATAAATATCCAATTTCAATGTAAATGACTCCTTCACAGACTATCATTTTGCAAATTTAGAGAGTTCTAAAGTCCTGGAACAAGAAACGTGTTAACAGCCAATGTAATGGGATCAGTTTCTACTAAAGAGATGGTATATCCATGTGACCTGGACACTCCATTACCTAATAGGAGCTATTTAAGACTGAGACCACTCACTGCAAAAATGCACCAATGCTGAATTTTAACTTTGAAATCAGGATTTAGCATTTGGGGACCTGAAAATGTAGGATGATGAGGTCATGGCTCAGTCAGTGAAGGTGAAGTGTTCTCTACATAAGCATAATTAGCTGACTTTGGATGACCAGCACAAATGTAAAAGTTGGGCACAACTGTACAGACCTGTAACTATAGCACTAGGTAAGGCAAAGGCAGACACCTAAAGCTTGCTGACTATCCTGACTAGTGAAATAGATTAGCTCCAGGTTCAAACAGAGAGCCTGCCTCAGATATCAAGGAAATAAGCAATAGAGGAATTAATTGAAATCCAGGTCTGTCATCCACACACATGTGCACACATGTTCATGCACATTCACATACACATGTCCATATGTATGAACATGAATGCTCACATTCACACAAAAGAAGAATATTAAAAATGATATTTAGCTTAGGAATTTCTCAGTAATATTATAATTTACATGAAGATAAAGACCAATAGCTAAAAATGTTCTCAATATAAGATAGAAAGTTTTCATCTCAGCTTTTGACAATGAATACTTTTATTATGAATTTTTAGCAACTTTTACTTAATAATTTCAATCTATTTTATAGTATGAATGTTTATTAAATTAGGTATATCAAAATTCAGTCTATAAAATTGTTTCAGTGTTCACTCACATTTGCTTAGAGTCAGTAGGAGTGATGTATGAATAGATAGTTTTTTACAGAAAAGTATATTTATATTCTATCATATGTTCACAGATTTTAAAAGTACCTAATCTTAAAGAAAATTTTATATACAGAAAGAATATGTTGAATAAACTTCTAGGAAATGTGGCCAACAAAGCTTATGGAGAAAACCATATCCTCAAGCACCAGCCAACATGACAGACTAGATTCAAGTTTATAATTAGCTATAAAGGAAGAATGGATCACCTTACAAAATGAAGAGATAGATAAACCAAAACCAGAGGATTGAGGACCATCTCTTGCTAATACTAATAAGATATGAGAGGGAAAAATAATCATAGGAGAGTTTAGTGTGTTCATCTTATCCTATAACTATACTTTTTCATTCAGAGTTAGAGCCCACACTTATAGTGCACATATGTCATTCTTATGTAAACTTATAAGAAATCATCTCTTCATTGCCTTTCTTGCTTTTTTCTGTCATTAATATAACTGTGCATATATGTGTATTATATATAAATTTGTAGATAAAGTAATCTTCAATCCATAGAAATAGGATTTGAATGTTACACATGAAATTCTTACAAGTATGAAAATTAAGCAAATATCTGTGCCTTTCAAAAGAATAATATGGATTGGAGAGATGACTCAGCAATAAATACTAATGCCTTTTCTTGTAGAGGACCAAAGATTAGTTTCCAGTACCTACATCATGGCTCACAACTATCCGTAAGTCCAGTTTAAAAAAACCTGATGCCTCCTCTGACTTTCAATGGCACTAGTCCTGAATATAATAGACATGTATACATTCAGATAAAATACTTGTGCCTGTAAAATTGAGTAAGTAAAATTTTAAATTTTAAATTATAATTATATTATATTTAAAATATAATACAATAAATTGATGTTTATAATGGTAATATTAATTATAATTAGGAGTGCATTATATATCAAAATACATGGTTACTTTAAGACATGCAATAATGACCATTAGTTGAAATAAAGAAATAAAATATATTAAAGATTTCTAAAGAACATGGACATTTAACTTGCTCAGAGGCAGAAGTAACATGGCCTAACTTTGTGGGTCTCACAATTCTTGGCTTATGATACTCACTCCATATTTCACTTTTGTTAATTGATTTTGTTTTGACTTGGCTGGATAACAAAAAGATATAAATAATTCATGTATAACTTATAACCTGTGAAAACATTAACTTCCTAGCTTAGAAATACAGACATCCTAATGGTGGTAAGCAAGTGTGCAGGCAGCAAAGAAGTAATATTTATACAACAATGGGTTTCAGATATTTTCCAATCCTTATGATAAAAACTGTGTTTAGGGAGATGGCTTATCCATCGGGAGTTTTTACTGTTTTTCCAGAGGGCCTGAATTCCCTTCCCCACACCCACATCAGTCTCTCGCAACTACATCTAACTCCAGCTCAAGTGGATCTAATATCCTAGTCTAGGCAGTAAAAACATTACAAACTTGTGCTCTACATACCTACAGGCACACATATTCACATAAATTTAAAAACTTAAAAATAATTTAATGTAATTTTCATACTTGATATGTCATTTTTTGCTTTCAAAGCAAGTAAATTGAGAAATTACAGTGAGCAAAGGGAGCTCAGTGCTATCTGGGAATTCTTAGACTGCATAGAGTCCATGTTTCTATTGCATATGACATCATTCATAAACCACTAACTCAAAAATAATAAGTGATTGAAATACCATAGAAACATGACCAATGAGCCTGATTCATTTGTGGAAGAGCAGTCATGTTACACAAACTTAATTACTTTCTCTGTTGAATTAGATAATTCATGGCCTAAATCAATAAACTAGAGGCTATAGATTTGTATTTTATAGAGTTAAAATAATGACTAAGAATTTTTATTTGAAAAATGGATTTAATTGTGTTAGGTGAGCTAATATTTCTTAGTGAAAGTGGAATAACCAGTTGAATATCTTGATACAATGTATAAGATCGACAAATTAGCAATCAAAGTGTCTCATAAATTTCTTCTCTTATGAACCTCCAGTAAATAATGACAGACAGCGCTCAGCTTCTGCAGGCAGAACCAAGCAATCAGCCAAATGGACATGTGCCACATAAGGGAGGAAAATTATGCTAGCTCCTTGCACACTAGAATCTCCTTTCTCTGATTACTTCTGTCCTATAATTTTGAAATAGAGTGGTACTTTATCCATGAGAGTATGTTTTCAGATCCCTACTAGTCACCAGAAACAGTTCAAGCAGCAGTAATTTATTCCTCTTCCATGTGAACTAAGAAAAAGTGTGTGTGTGTGCATAATGCAGATATCCCTTCTTCAGTGTGATAGCAAATTAGCACAACTGTCATTTTCCTGATTCACAATTCCACATACAGTTTCATGCTTGTAGATATCAGCAAACTCAGTATAGGTCTCCATTGTCTTGCCTTTTTTTTCCCCCCAATGGATAAACTTGCAATTTATTTAAATAAATACTTATCAGAAAAAGTACAAATGATCAATATTGGAAGTAGAAATTATAACTAATCACATTTGCGTGGTATAGTAGTAAAATATTTTTTTATTATTATTAGAGAGTTTCTTCATTTACATTTCAAGTGTTATCCAAAAGTCCCCTATATCCTCCCCCCGCCCTGCTCCCCTACCCTCCCTCTCCCGCTACCTGGCCCTGGCCTTCCCCTGTGCTGGGGCCTACAAACATTGCTAGACCAAGGGCCTTTCTTCCCGAATAATGGCCAACTAAGCCGTCTTCTAATACATATACAGCTAGAGACATGAGCTCTGGGGGTTCTGATTAGTTCAGATTGTTCTTCCATCTATAGGGTTGCAGGCCCCTACAACTCTTGGGAACTCTCTCTAGCTCCTACATTGGGGACCCTGTGTACTGCCCTATAGATGATTGTGAGCATCCACTTCTGCGTTTGTCAGGAACTGTCAAAGCTTCCCAGGAGACAGCTAGGTTAGCTCAATATATGAAAATCCATTAATGTAATTCACTATATAAATAAATTCAAAGGAAAAAATATCACATCATCACCTTAGATGCTGAAAGAGCATTTGACAAATTACAATACCTCTTTATGTTAAACATATTACAGAGATCAGGAATTCAAGCCCCTTACCTAAACATAATAAAAGCAATTTACAGCAAACCAACAGCCAATATCAAATTAAATGTAGAGATACTTGACACAATCACACTAAAATCAAGGATAAGACAAAGATACCAACTATCCCCATATCTATTCAATATAGTACCCAAAGTTCTACCTAGAACAAAAAGACAACAAAAAGAGATGAAGGGGATACAAATTGGCAAAGAAGAAGTAAAGGTATCACTATTTGCAGATGATAAGATAGTATATATAAGCGACCCCCAAAATTCTGCCAGAGAACTTCTACAGCTGATAAACAACTTCACCAAAGTGGTCAGATGTAAAATTAACTCAAATAAATCAGTAACCTTCCTTTATACAAAGGATAAACAGGCTGAGAAAGAATTTAAGGAAACAATCTCTTCACAATAGCCACAAATAATATAAAGTATCTTGTGGTAACTCAAACCTAACAAGTTAAACATCTGTACAAAATGAAATTCAAATCTCTCAAGAAATAAATCAAAGATCACAGAAAATGGAGAGATCTCCCAAGCTCATGGATCAACAGAATTAACATAGTTAATATGGCCATTCTACCAAAGGCAATCTACAGATTCAATGAAATCCCCATCAAAATCCCAATACAATTCATCAAAGATATGGAAAAAACATTTCTCAAATTCATATGGAAAAGCAAAAACTAGAGTAGCAGAAACAAATTTTAACAATAAAAGAATGGCTAGGGAAATCACAATTCCTGACCTCAAGATATACTACAGAGAAATAGTGATAAAAACTGCATGCTATTGGTACATAAGCAGACATGTGGATCAATGGAATAAATCTGAAGACCCAGAAATAAAACCACACACTTACAGACACTTGATCTTTGACAATGAAGCCAAAAATAAGCACTGGAAAAAAGACAGAAACTTCAATAAATGGTGCTGGTCTAACTGGCAAATAGACCCATATTTGTTACCTTTCCCAAAGCTCAAGTCCAAGTAGATCAAGAACCTCAACATAAAACCAGATACACTCAGTGTAACAGAAGAGAAAGTAGGAAGAGCCTTGAGCTCATTGGCACAGAGGGAAATTTCCTAAATGGAACTTCAGTGGCTCATAATCTAAGATCAAGTTTTAATAAATAGGACCTCATGAAACTGGAAAGCTTCTGTGAGGCAAATGACATAGCCAATAGAACAAATCAACAACCTATAGATTGAAAAAAATCTTCACTAACCCCACATCTAATAAAGAGCTAATATCCAAAATATATAAAGAACTCAAGAAGTTAACCACCAAAAAATCAAACAACCCAATCAAAAGATGAGGTACAGAACTAAACTGAGAGTTCACAGCTGAGGAATCTCAAATGGCTGAGAAGCATTTAAAGAAATGTTCAAAATCCTAGTGATCAGGGAAATGCAAATAAAAATAACCCCGAGATTCCACATTACACCAAACAGAATGATTAAGATCAAAACCTCAGGTGACAATACATGTAGGTGAGAAAATGGGCAAAGATGAACACTCCTCCATTGTTGGTAGGATTGCAAACTGTTACAACCACTCTTTAAATAAACCTGGAGGTTCCTCAGAAAATTGGAAATAGATCTGCCTGAAGATCCAACTATACCACTATTGGGCATATACCCCAAAGAATTTCCACCATACCTCATATTCCACTATATTCATAGTGGTCTTGTTTGTGATAGCCAGAAAGTAGAAACAACTCAGATGTCCCACAACATAAGAATGGATGCAGAAATTGTGGTTCATTTACAAAATGAAATACTATACAGCTATTAAGAATGAAGACATCATGCATTTTGCAGGCAAATGGATGAAACTAGAAAATATCATCCTGAGTGAGGTAACTCAGACCCAAAACAATATGCATGGTATGTACTCAATAATAAGTGGATGTTAGTAAAAAAAAATGTACAGAATTCTCAGGATACAATCCACAGAAATCAAAAAGGTTAACAAAGAGGTTCGAGTAAGCATGCCTCGTTCCTACTTGAGAGGGAGAAGAAAGCAATCACAGGAGGGGAGAGAGAGGGAGGGTCCTAGGTGGGAAAGATGACAGTTAGGGGAGAAAAGAGCAAAACTTGATCTTGTATTGAGACTGGGGAACAGGAATAAAGACCTGAGGGATAGCAGAAGTATTGAAAACAGGAAACCTTGAGTGGTAGGGGGTAGGAGTACCCTCCAGAATGTCCCAGACACCGGGAGGTGAGGACTCTCAGAACAAAAAGGGAGGAACCTTGGATGAAATTCCCTACAGTGTAGAGAGGGAAGTTGTAGAGCTCACCTCCAAAAGAAAGACAGGACATCAAGTGAGGGATGGGGTTGCCATCCCACAGTCAAAACTCTGACCCATATTGTTCCTGTCTGAAAGAACTGCAGAGACACAAATGGAGAAGAGCTTGAGGAAAAGGAGGTCCAGTGACAGGCCTAAATTGGGATTCAGCTCCAGGGGAGGCTATGGTGAGCTCACAAAAAATGGGGCTTATCATGACTACTTTCTGAAAGACTCAACAAGAAGCTGAGTCAGATGCAGATATTTACACACCCAAGTTGCTGACCCTTGTGGTTGAACTAGGAAAATGCTGGAAGAAGTTGAGGATAGCAACCCTGTAGGAGGACCAGCAGTCTCAATAAACCTGGACCTCTGAGATCTCTGAAAACATGGGACAGAAGCCACAGTATACAGCAGATGATAAGTGGCCCCCAACACATATATTGCGGAGGACTTTGGGGTCTGGATTTAGAGAAGAGGCACCTAACCCTCAAGAGAATGGAGGCAACAGGGAGTGGAGAGGTTTGGTGGGGTGGTAGGTGTAGGTGTGGGGACATCCCCCTGGAGATGAGTGGGGTTTGGGAGGAGGTATGGGATTTGGAACAATCAGAGGGTTGACTGGTAGGGCGATATAATCTGGACTATATAAAAAAAAAAGATTAAATAAAATTTTAAAAGAAAGACAAGACGAAGAGAGGATTAGAGAGTTTGTTTTAGGTTTTTGATTTTTGACTGCTAGTAATGTCAAAATCTACATCCATAAAGTCTTGTTACTCCCTGCACTTAAACTGAGCAAGGATGACACCGATAGAAAGGGTAGCATGGACTGAGGAAAGTTCACAAAACTTCAAACCTAATAATTTTGGAACTTGACTGATTTCATGTTACTGAAACCATAGATAGTAATTTTACAGAAGAAGGATTATAAGCAATCAAAAATGCTGATACTGAGTAATCTTTTCCAGGGAAGAGGACAGCAATTTGTAATCCAACACTAAATTGTCATCCATGAAAACTTATATACAAAAATAACGTTATGTAGGAGGAAAAGTTTGTATTTATATACTTAGGATCAAAGATACACATGCACACACAGCACTTCAGAATTCTTAAATGAGTATGGTATAGACAACTCCAATTCTATATTTTAAACTCTTCTATTTTTTTTACAACAAATAACAAAAAAGTAAGATTTCAACAGCATTAAAACTCATAAAATAGTTAAAAATAAAAATTAAAGGGTTGAAATTATTGTACATGAAACTACAAAACATTCTTTAAAGAAATTTTTTAAAATCTTTAAGAATGGAGAGGTGCCCCATATATGTGTATGTATATGATAAATAAAGATTCTGTCACTGTGAAAAGGCAAATATCTGAAATTAGGGATTTTATTTAGCAAATATATCCACACTTAACTCAAATCAGCACTGGTTTTTTTGTTTTTTTTTTTTTTTTGAATCTTCAAGTATTTTTATTAGATATTTTTCATTATTTACATTTCAAATGTTATCCCCAAAGCCCCCTATACCCTCCCCCTGCCCTGCTCCTTAACCCACCCACTCCCAATTGCTGGCCCTGGCATTCAAGGCCAAGGGCCTCTCCTCCCATTGATGGCCTATTAGCATCCTCTGCTACATATGCAACTAGAGACACAGCTCTGGGGGGATGGTGGGGTGGGTACTGGTTAGTTCATATTGTTGTTCCTCCTATAGGGTTGCAGACTCCTTTAGCTCCTTGGGTACTTTCTCTAGCTCCTTCATTAGAGGCCCTGTATTCCATCCAATAGATGATCCATACACTTCTGTATTTGCCAGGCATTGGCATAGACTTACAAGAGAGAGATATGTCAGAGTCCTGTCAGCAAAATCTTGTTGGCTTTTGCAATAGTGTCTGGGTTTGGTGGTTGAATATGGGAAGGATCCCTGGGTGGGGCAATCTCTGAATGGTTTTTCCTTGCATCTCAGCTCTGAACTTTGTCTCTGTAACTTCTTCCATGGGTATTTTCTTCCCCATTCTAAGGAGCTAAGTATCCACACTTTGGCATTCCGACTTCTTGATTTCCACGTGTTTTGTAAATTGTATCTTGGATGTTTTAAGTTTTTGGGCTAATATCTGCTTATCAGTGAGTGCATATGAAGTGTGTTCTTTTGTGATTGGGTTACCTCACTCAGGATGATATCCTCCAGATGCATCCATTTGCCTAAGAATTTCACGAATTCATTGTTTTTAATTGCTGAGTAGTACTGCATTGTGTAAATGTACCACATTTTCTGTATCCATACCTTTGTTGAGGGACATCTGGATTCTTTGCAGCTTCTGGTTATTATAAATAAGGCTACTATGAACATAGTGGAGCATGTGTCCTTATTACAAGTTGGAACATCTTCTGGATATATGCCCAGGAGAGGAATTGCTGGAACTTCCAGTAGTACTATGTTCAATTTTCTGAGGAAAAGCCAGAGTGATTTCTAGAGTGGTTGTAACAACTTACAAACCCACCAAAAATGGAGGAGTGTCCCTTTCTCTACATCCTCACCAGCATCTGCTGTCTCCTGAATTAAGCCATTCTGACTGGTGTGAGGTAGAATCTTAGGGTTGTTTTGATTTTTATTTCCCTGATGATTACCGATGTTGAACTTTTTTTTTTAGGTGCTTCTCAGACATTCGGTATTCCTCAGTTGAGAATTCTTTGTTTAGCTCTGTACCCCATTTTTAATGGGGTTATTTGGTTTTTCTGGAGTCCATCTTCTTGAGTTCTTTATATATATTGGATATTAATCCCCTCTTTGATTTAGGATTGGTAAAGATCCTTTCCCAATCTGTTGGTGGTCATTTTGTCTTATTGACAGTTCTTTTGTCTTACAGAAGCTTTGCAGTTTTATGAGGTCCCACTTGTCAATTCTTGATCTTATAACACAAGCCATTGCTGTTCTGTTCAGGAATTTTCCCCCTGTGCCCATATCTTCAAGGCTTTTCCCCACTTTCTCCTCAGTAAATTTTAGTGTCTGTGGTTTTCTGTAGAGTCCCTTGATCCAATTAGACTTGAGCTTTGTACACAGAGATAAGAATGAAACAATTTGCATTCTTCTACAGGAAAACCACTAGTTGTGCCAGCACCATTTGTTGAAAATGCTGTCTTTTTTCCACTGGATGATTTTAGCTCCCTTGACAAAGATAAAGTGACCATAGGTGTGTGGGTTCATTTCTGGGTCTTCAATTCTATTCCATTGGTCTACCTGTCTGTTCCTTTACCAGTACCATGCAGTTTTTACCACAATTGCTCTGTAGTAAATCTTGAGGCCAGGCATGGTGATTCTACCAGAGATTCTTTTATCATTGAGATTAGTTTTTGCTATGCTAGGTTTTTTGTTATCCCAGATGATTTTGTAAATTGCCCTTTCTACCTCTGTGAAGAATTGAGTTGGAATTTTGATGGCGATTGCATTGAATCTGTAGATGGCTTTCAGCAGGATGGCCATTTTTACTATATTAATCCTGCCAATCCATGAGCACAGGAGATCTTTGCATCTTCTGAGAGCTTCTTTGAATTCTTTCTTCAGAGACTTGAAGTTCCTATCACACAGATCTTTCACTTTCATAGTTTGAGTCACATCAAGGTAGTTTATGTTATTTGTGACTATTGTGAAGGGTGTTGTTTCCCTAATTTCTTTCTCAGCCTATTTATCCTTTGTGTAGATAAAGGCCACTGATATGCTTGAGTTAAATTTATATTCAGCCACTTCACTGAAGCTGTTTATCAGATTTAGGAATTCTCTGGTGGAATTTTTAGGTTCACTTATATATACTACCATATCATCTGCAAATAGTGATATTTTGACACCTTCCCTTCCATTTTGCATCCCCTTGATTTTTATTTTTTCCAAATTGCTCTGGCTAGGACTTCAAGTATATATTGAATTAGGTAGGGAGAAAGTGGGCAGCCATGTCTAGTCTCTGATTTTAGTGAGATTGCTTCTAGTTTCTCTCCATTTAATTTAATGCTGGCTACTGGTTTGCTGTATATTGGTTTTATTATGTTTAGGTATGGGCCTTGAATTCCTGATCTTTCCAAGACTTTTATCATGAATAGGTGTTGGATTTTGTAAAATTCTTTTTTCAGCATGTAACAAGATGATCATGTGGTTTTTGTCTTTGTGTTTGTTTATATCGTGGATTACATTTATGGATTTCTGTATATTAAACCATCCCTGTATCCCTGGGATGAAGCCTTCTTGGTCATGATGGATGATTATTTTGATGAGTTCTTGGATTCAGTTTGCGTGGATTTTATTGCATATTTTTGCAATCAATATTCATAAGGGAAATTGGTCTGAAGTTCTCTTTCTTTGTTGGATCTTTGTGTGGTTTAGTTATCAGAGTAATTTTGGCTTCATAGAATGAATTGGACAGAGTACCTTCTGTTTCTATTTTGTGGAATAGTTTGAGGAGAGTTGGGATTAGGTCTTCTTTAAAGGTCTGATAGGACTCTGCACTAAACCCTTCTAATCCTGGGCATTTTTTTTTTTTCATTTGAGAGACTATTAATGACTGCTTCTATTTCTTTAGCGGATATGGAACTGTTTAGGTCATTAATCTGATCCTGATTCATCTTTAGAACCTGGTATTTGTCTAGAAATTTGTCTATTTCTTCCAGGTTTTCCAGTTTTGTTGAGTATAGCCTTTTGTAGTAGGATCAGATGATGTTTTGGATTTCTTCTAGTTCTTTTCATTTCTGATTTTGTTAATTAGGTTACTGTCCATGTGCTTTCTAGTTAGTCTGGCTAAGGGTTTATGTATCTTTTTGATTTTCTCAAAGAACTAGCTCCTGGGTTGATTGAATATTAGAATAGATCTTTTTTATTTTTTTTCCACGTGTTTGATTTCAGCCCTGAGTTTACTTTCTTGCCATATACTCATCTTGGGTGAATTTACTTCCTTTAGTTCTATAGCTTTTAGGTGTGCTGTTAAGCTGTTATTGCATGCTCTCTCTAGGTTTTTTTTGTTTGTTTGTTTGTTTTTTTGAGGCACTCAGAGTGATGAGTTTTCCTCTTAGGACTGCTTTCATAGTGTCCCATAAGTTTGGGTATGTTGTGGCTTTATTTTCATTCAACTCTAAAAAGTCTTTAATTTCTATATTTCTTTCTTGACAAAGTTATCATTGAGTAGATTGTTGTTTAGCTTCCACATGAATGTTGGCTTTGTGTTATTTATGTTGTTATTGAAAATCAGCCTTAGTCCATAGTGATCTGATAGCATGCATGGTATAATTTCAATATGTTTGAATCTGTTGAGACCTGTTTTGTGAGCAAGTTCATGGTCAATTTTGGAGAAGGTGTCATGAGGTCCTGAGAAAAAGGTATATCCTTCTGTTTTAGGATAAAATGTTCTGTAGATGCCTGTTAAATCCATTTGTTTCATAACTTCTGTTATTTTTCAATGTGTCTCTGTTTAGTTTCTGTTTTCAGGATGTGTCCATTGATGAGAGTAGGTGTTGAAGTCTTTCACTATTATTTGTGAGACGCAATGTATGCTTTGAGCTTTACTATAGCTTCTTTAATGAATGTGGATGTCTTTGTATTTGGATCATAGATATTCAGAATTGTGAGTTCATCTTGGAAGATTTTACCTTTGATGAGTATGAAGTGCTTGTCTTTTTTGATAACTTTGGGTTGGAAGTAGATTTTATTCAATATCAGAATGACTACTCCAGCTTGTTTCTTTGGACCATTTGCTTGGAAAATTGTTTTCAAGCCTTTTACTCTGAGGTAGTGTCTGTCTTTTTCCCTGTGGTGGGTTTCCTGTAAGCAGCAAAAAGTTGAGTCCTGTTTATGTAGCCAGTCTGTTAGTCTATGTCTTATTATTTGGGAGTTTAGTCCATTTATATTAAGAGATATTAAGGAAAAGTAATTGGTGCTTCATGTTATTTTTGTTGTTAGAGTTGGGATTCTGTTTTTGCTGCTGTCTTAGGTTTGTTGAAGGATTACTTTCTTGCTTATTCTAGGGCATAATTTTCATCCTTGTGTTTGTCTTTTCCCTTTATTATCCTTTGAAGGGCTGGATTCATGGAAAGATATTGTGTGAATTTGATTTTGTCATGGAATACTTTGGTTTCTCCATCTATGGTAATTGAGAGTTTTGCTGTGTATAGTAGCCTGGGATGACATTTGTGTTCTCTTAGGGTCTGTATAACATCTGTCCAGGGTCTTCTGGTTTTCATAGTCTTTGATGGGAAGTCTGGTGCAATTCTAATAGGTCAGCCTTTATATGTTACTTGACCTTTTCCCCTTACTGCTTTTAATGTTCTATCTTTATTTAATGTATTGGTTGTTATGATTTTTATGTGTTGGGAGGAATTTCTCTTCTGGACCAGTCTATTTGGAGTTCTGTGGGCTTCTTGTATGTTTATGTGCATCTCTCTCTTTAGGTTTGGGAAGTTTTCTTCTATAATTTTGTTGAAGATATTTATTGGCCCTTTAAGTTGAATATCTTCATTCTCATCTATGCCTATTTTCCTTATATTTGGTCTTCTTATTGTGTCCTGTATTTCCTGGATGTTTTGGGTTAGCGTCTTTATGCATTTTTCATTTTCTTTGATTTTTCTGTCCATGTTCTCTCTGGAATCTTTTGCACCTGAGATTCTCTCTTCCATCTCTTGTATTCTGTTGCTGATGGTTCCTGATTTCTTTCCTAGGGTTTCTATCTCCAGAGTTGTCTCCCTTTGGGTTTTTCATTATTTCTACTTCCATTTTTAGATCTTGGATGGTTTTGTTCAATTCCATCACCTATTTTGGATTTTTATGTTTCCTCTTTAAGGAATTCTACCTGTTTAGCAGTGTTGTCCCACAATTCTTTAAGTACTTCTACCTGTTTAGGAGTGTTCTGCTGTCTTTCTTTAAGTGAGTTATTAATGCCTTTCTTAAAATCCTCTACCAGCATCATGAAATATGATTTTAAATCCAAATCTTGTTTTTCAGGTATGTTAGGGTATCCAGGCCTTCTGTGGTGGACTTGGTTCTGATGATGCCAAGTGGTCTTCGTTTCTGTTAGTAAGATTCTTATGTTTGCCTTTTGCCATCTGGTAATCTCTGGTGTTAGATGTTCTAGCTGTCTCTGGCTGGTGCTTGTTTCTCCTGTGATTCTTCAGCCTCTATCAGCACTCCTGGGAGTCCAACTCTCTCCTGAGTCCCAGTGTTCATAGCACTCTCTACAGGCAAGTTCTCCTCTTGCAGGAAAGGTACACAGAAGTCTGGAGCTTAGATCCACCTCCTGAGTTCTAGGGTTAGAGCCCTCCTTGGAGGTCGACTCTCCTCTGGAGGTGAAGGTGCTCAGGGGTCTGGGTCTCAGGCTGAGGATGAATTACTAAAGGGACCCTGTCCAAGAAGCTCTGTTGCTTCTGCTACCCACATGCTATTCTGTATAGACTGGTCTCAGTGATCCCAAGATCCTGGTTGTGGAGTTCGCACTCAAGATAGCATGGGGTTATTGCCAACTGGAAAGAACCCCAGCTTCTGGTTGGGTGCTTTTCCTTTCTCCCTGTTCCTGCTGGCACAAGACCCTCCCGGTTTTTTGGAACAGATGTTGCATCCCATTTACCAGTGATCCCAAGATCCTTGGTGTACTAGGGCCCGCTGAGTTCACGCCCAAGATCAGAATCAGCACTTTTGTAATCACTTATCTAATACTTGTCTTTGTTTGTTTGTTTGTTTGTTTTGTTTTTGTTTGTTTGTTTGTTTGTTTGTTTGTTTTCGATACTGGGTTTCTCTGTGTAGCCCTGGCTGTCCTGGAACTAACTTTGTAGACCAGGCTGGCCTCGAACTCAGAAATCCGCCTGCCTCTGCCTCCCGAGTGCTGGGATTAAAGGTGTGTGCCACTAAGACCGGCTCTAATACTTGTTAAATGAATTAAAACCTGACCAAATACAGTAAGCACAAATATCTAAGGTTTGTTCTAAGAACTTCCATTTTTCTAAATTTCACAAATCCCTTAATAGAACTGCCATTTTTTTGTCCAATTTATGTAAGGACCTGAAATAAAAGGAATGCCACCCAGTGCCATTGAGCTGACCATCTTAGTTTTAAGCTGGAGACTATGACTTGTAGCTATTCAGAAATGCTGTAAACTGCTTAGTGGTTACCATTGTAAGTAATTATGGCAAATGTGCTGCACAAGAATTGGGGGAATTCATGGAAGGCTTTTGGGGGCCAAACCGCCCGTGGACCCCCCATAGTACATACTAGGTTCCCTGGAAGGAGGACTGGGGCTTGGAGACTAGATGGGAGAGAAGTGAAAACATTGAGATGAATCACCAATCAAAACATGTCTGTTCTTTAGTGAAACATCTTTTTAGTTTTGAAAGGGAAGACCCCTCCATCCCGTTCAAGGGGCCCCTGGCTCCATCTTGGAGACCAAGTTGAGCCTTCTTCTTCCTGGGAAGTCCGGGCAGCCCTGGGCAGGCTGCAGAAGAGAATTGGAGGCAGGCTGTGGTCGTTGCATAACAAAAGGAGCCAGCCTGGCTGGAGGTGGCCTGGGGGGCCTCCCTCAATGAAGGTAGGTCTGAATTAACCTCAGCCTGGAGAGGCTGGGGAAGGATACTACAGAAGACAAAGGAAAAGGCCATTACTGTTTCTGCCTACAATGTTGTTATGCAAAAATACAAGAGATGGGCTAACAGGCAAGGTGATTTAGTGAATAAAGATATAAGCTTCCAAACCTGACATCCTATTTGTCAAAATCAAAAGGTAGAGGAAAAAAACAAATCCCTAAAACCTAGTCCTCTGATTTTTGTATAAGTACCATGGCATATGTATACTGATACACACACAACAATCAATCCATAAAATATAAGCAACAACAACAACAAAATACAAACTCTGTTGTAAGGCTAGAAAAAAGTGATTGGTTACAAAAAAAAAATCATACATTATCAAATTTACTGGATTACTGGTTCCTATGAAATGAACTTATTCAATTAAGTTAAAACTTGAAGCAAGCAAAGGATGGTGGTACCTCCATTTAACTCCAGAAACCTATAATAAAAACAGGTAGATCAGTAGTTCAAATCCATGATGTATAGTTAGAGTCTACCTAAATATAACTAATAATTTGAAAAAATAGAAATAGGTTTTAGACCAAATCTGAATTTTCTTCCGTATACTTAAACAACAATGCCCCTTTTCCCTAAATCAATAATTAGTATCTCTTGTACATATTTTAAAAATGCGATTCCCCCCCACACACACAATGTATAGCATATTTAAGGTATTCAAATATGTCTGTGTTTCGTTCTCCAAACAAGTCTGATTTTTTTTTCGAGTTTTAGTATAAAACATGTTTAGTACTTATTTTAAGTAAACCTGTTGAGAAACGTTAGGGCCCCCATCCCTTGGTGAGGTTTGATTGTGTATTTCAGATTGTGAGCTATTACAAAGCTTATAAATAATAACTATTGACTTGGTTGACTTCATTTAGATTACTACCATTCCAACACTAGAAAGGGAACTTGAGAGGTCATTCAAGCATCTAATCTATCTCAGCATTTAACTTCACTGTCCCTGAAAAAAGTGCTACATTCTATTTTCAAAACCATACTATAAAGAATGTTCTCATAAATTAATGACAAACATAGCTCTAGAATGCAGAGCAGTAAAGATGATACTTTTGACTTAACCAATCAAATCAATATTAACCCCACCTTCACCTCTTTGACTCCAACTGCTTCTTTGTAAATCAGTAGTTTCTTAAGAAATCAGAATTATCACACACTTGTGAAGATATACATGTCTCCTCACAGTGTTTTCCTAACCAAAACCACTGAGGAGCATAGGCAAAGGCAGTGGCATAGAAGATAAGTGATTATTGAGTAAACAATAGCCCTAATGCCAAATGATTCCTTAAAATAGAAATCTATAAAAGCTGCAGCATGTGGGCATATACAGATGCATTTTGCTACACGTGAGCAAACACTGATAAAGACTTTTCCTACTATAAGTTTATGTGGTCTTTCCCTGTGGCCTTCTCCTGCTGCACACATCACTCATTAGATTATAAAAACCATTAATGTCAAGGAGCAGAACAAAATGAATTCACTAAGGAACTGCGATTAGCATATCAAGCAGCTATTTCTCACTAAATATTCTTGACAGCTCTCATTACACTTGATGGATGAGCTTTTTATGTAGTAGTAGTTTTCGAGGAAAATAAAATCCTTAAGTGCACTGTCATGCGTGGCTGAGGAACTGGATAACTGGATATCTTCGTTCAGCAGTATATACTTATGTTTTTTAATGAGAAAATGTTATAAAAAAACACAGGTAAGTTAATACCAGAGTCAAAATTCTGTTAAACCCTGAAAGTATAATTTATGATCTAATATCCCAAGAGTTTTAGTTAAGATATATTAGGGCTAGTTTTCCAAATAATCTACAAACATTAAGAAAACACCATAAACTGGTGGTATCAGTATATGGGGAACTTGAACCAAACAAGGGAAATAAAATGCAAAAATATGTTAAGTGATTTAAAAAATACCTTAAGAAATAAGAGATATCAAAAGAGAAAGGAAATAATAATTTAAAAAGAAATGTGTAGGTTCAAAGAGTATAACCATGTTATGAAAAATTAAATATTCTCAAAAGCACACTTCAAAACCTACAGCAAAATTTAACCTAGCCTGCAGATTTATTTTTTCTTTACAATATATTTTCAAAAATTGAATTAATATTACCATTTAAAAATTAAAAGAAGGCTAAAGAAATATCAGTAGAAAAAGTGATTCTTGTGTACACATTAGATTCTGGGTTCAGATGCCCAGAGCCCAGGAGAAAGGCAAATAGGAACATTCGAATCAATTTCTCCTTTTGAGTTAAATTTATCTCCATAAATAAAAATGTAAATATAATTTGATTATTTTCTTTGGAAAATTGTCAGGAGTAAATCATTTAGGAATAGTATCTAATACTTTATGAATTATTTTCATTTTTACTTTTTTCATTTCCAACCATGTCACTCAGAAAATTTAGTGATTTTTCACTCTTTCATATTCTAAATCAAATAATGAATTGGTGCATTATATAATAAAAGTAGCTTCTATTACCCATATCTGAATATCTAGGATTAATTTTACTTGTGTAACCAACATAATATTAATTATTTTGTTGTTTTATTCAAATTTGATGATCCTCTTTTGTGACTTCATCTTATATTAACAATAATCTGAGATGATTACACTCCTGTCTGACATTCATAGAGTTGCTTTTCAGATAGTGTATGATTTTCTACTTAGTTTCTTTTTTTGCTGAATCTTTTCCACAAATGCTGTTCTTCATTATTTGTTCATCAAGTGCAAAATAAATGACATGCAGATGACACCAGAGAAGCTAAAAACACACCAGAGATGTTCTTCCTGCTCTCAGGAACACATCACATACACACAGGTTACTTTTATATAAGACCCAAATCATTAAAGCCATGAGAGGAGTCTAGGAGTTCATCCAGCGAGTAGTCAGTTCAAACAGCAGGCAGTTGGATCACAGCAGTGTGTAAAAGCAGGTGCTCTGCTTCATTGAAAGGCTCTGTTCTTCTCTGACCTTACAAAAATCACTCTTCTGTGTGGGCTTCATTTTCTACCAGTGTTCCTAGTTGATGTTATTGAAAGAACATATTAGATGTAAACATTTAAAATAGTACCACAGTTCACGTTTTGAACAAGGTTGTACATTTTTTTCAAATGATAAATATTGGTATGGACTTTCTGTTAATATAGTATTAGGCAAAAGTTCTGGGCAAAAAATATGTCTCAGATTCCCTATCAAATCTTACATAAAATTAATTAGTCTTCTTTTTCCAACATGTACAAAACATAACCAAGAAGTTAAAATCATTTGGCAGTTGAACCTGATAAGCACTGGTCAGGCTTGCTGCTTGGGAATGGAGGCAAGTTGGATCACAAGTTTGATGCCTGAGAATTATAGTGTGTTCAAGGTCATCTCTAGTAAATGAGAAGAATTACAGTGATCTACCTTTTTTCCTTTGTTGTTTTTTTTTAATGCTTACAGAAGCCTGGCAAATTTTTACAACTGTTTTTTCCTGATAGTTCATTTCAATTAAATTTATGGAGAATATCAGATAACTTCTATAAATTAGACAAGACTAGGAGAAAAGACATGAAGATGCCTGAGGACATCTGGTGTTTTTCTTGGTGCTGTTAGTCCAAAAAAATTCCCATTTGTCAGGCCTTGACCATCCTTTCCACTGTCACATACATGGGCACACCCTTTGTGGTGTGCAGGTGACCAAGTTGTGAGCATGGTCAGCTCCTCAGGTGCTTCATCATCAACATCTGCTGGAACAATTCATCGGAGTTTAAGGTCCAAGGGCTCCTCTACTGAATCAAGGCTGGCTCTCCAGTACACATCATCAGTTTGTGACTCTCTCCAATGCATGCCAGCTTGCTGTCATTTGGTTGCCCATAAGGACCTGGTGGTATTTCTTAACAGAAAGTGAAAACAAAAGGATTGTTCAAAAGAACATGTCCCTGTGATGTGCTGAACCTGAGCGGCTTGCAATCAGTAGAAATGTTGTATCTGTTTTCTGGATCCTTGCAAACTCATAGATCCAACAGAACTATGCCAAGGAAAGCTGATTTTTAAATGTTATATTCTGAAAGTCCTAACAAAAGAAAAAGAAAGTCCATAAAGACAGAAGGATTATAGTGTGCATAGTGAGTTTGAGTCTTAAGAAAAGGGAGGGGGCAGTATTTTTAAGATATTGAATTAAGGTGAGCATATTTATAATTGCTATATGAAACAAAATACTTGACACACATTTGCTATAAAATGTTGGGTTTTCCTTTCTTTAATGAATTTTAAAGACAATTTGATGAACTCTTTCTACTTGAGAAATTTAAAATGTCCTCAGTACTTTTCAACATATTTAGAAGCATGTACTTCATAATCTGAATTAAGGTTAGGGCAATTAATAGTGGAATAGAGCCGATTAAGGTATAGAATAAAAAATAAATTTCTGCATTTAAACATTCAGTTTGATTCTCTCATCGAGTAATAATAATAAGTGTTGGAATTAGAGTTGCTTCAAATAAAAATAGAATGTGATTAATTCGGTTGCAGAAAAAGCTATAAGAAGTAGAATTTGTAATTTTACTAATATTGAAATATAAAGTTTTTGAAATATGGATTTTTCTTTTTTTAGGTGATTTTGACTAGCTATTAGTATTAGTGGTAAAAGTCAAGTTTATTGAGCAATTTAATAAAAACGAAGCAAGGAAAATAAACCAGAGGGAAGATTTTTAGCTTAAAACATTTGCGGGAGTGGGTGGGTTGGGGAGCAGGGCAGGGGGAGTGTATAGGGTGCTTTAGGGATAGCATTTGAAATGTAAATGAAGAAAATATCTAATAAGAAAAGCATTATATCTGCAATCTATATATTATATAGCCATGCATATGTGGTGGCTTTATTCAGCTGTGTTTATAAATTTTAAAGAGTCTAGGAAACTGAAAGGAAATGATATACTACAAGTAGTTATCTATACAGATAAGTGAGCTCTCTCTCTCTCTCTCTCTCTCTCTCTCTTTCTCTCTCTCTCTCTCTCTGAAATAATCACCCTGGAACTGATGACTGGAATGTGTAGATGTGTAGACTATAGGTAATAATTTCATTCCATGACTTACAGATACTACCAATACCTGGTTTTGTACCCTGAAACAAGTATTGCACAATACTCGTTAATGATAATAACACATGAAACCAGCTTACTCTGCCCTGTTCTTAATGTAAATCCAAAGCACTGGCAGGCAGAAACAAATCTCAAGAACCATTGTAGCAAGATTCTACACCATTTTATTGACAAGGAAGAACACCAATCTCTTCCGTGGACTCTCTCCTCCCCCTTTCCTTCGTTTTGTCTTTCTTCTTTTGGTGCTCACATTTACATCAATAGATTTCCACTTTATTTCCAATAGGTAGTTCAATATGAATAATTTGCATGCCTACTGCTTATAAAATACAGAGTAGAGTATATGCTGCCTCTCTAGGACACATAGAATTGAGTCACACTGGCTGAAGGAATATAAATACATTTCTAAGTCCTTAAACCTCATTACCCACAAAGCTACTCTTCTAATTAAACTCGGTGATACAATGAGATTTATCTGTTACTAGATGTATTATATTCAAACTAATATTCTTTCTCTTTAAACTTTGTTCTAATGATTGAACCTCGATATAGAAATGTATGGTTAGAGTCATATACATACATATGAATGCTCAATACTAAATGCATAGCTTTCCAAGTCCCCCACTATACTTACATTGAATGTTCAACCTGCTCAAAACTCTTATCCTATGTGTTCTAAGTTAGAATAGAGAAAATTCTGTGACATGTGAATAGGGGATCTCTGCCTCAATCTAAGCTCCCTTTTCTAGCTCAACCAACTGAGTGTTTATAATATTTCTTGCACCCTCTTATTCCTGCAACCTCACAGTTTAGATGCAATTTCCTACAACACTGAAAATGATCAGTCAGACAGTGTAACTCCTGAGATAAGAAAACACTTACATTTTGTTTGCTCAGATCATCTGTAATAGCCAAGTTTATTTAATGGTGATGTAGTGATCATTATATAAATGAATTCAGTATGTATGTATAATTAATGATGTTTCTACCCTAATTACATACTTAAGAACAAGCTTTTTTTCTGAGTCATACTGTTTAACCATTTTTTGAACAAAAGATTGTGACACTGATTTAAGAAAAGTAAAAGAAACACAAAAGCATAAATTCAGTAACTCTTTTTCTTAATCAAATCATGATTTTAAATTTCACATAAGATATATGTCTATAACAGAGACACAAATACATAAATACACAGTGTATTTTCTAGTGCTTTCAGATCAAAGAGTGTATTAGGCAACCAAAGAGGTCCCAAACTTTTCAAGTTATCTGAATTTAGTTAGATCAGCTTTCTTCTGGTTCCTTATTTAAAAACTTCTCTCAATCCTGGTCCTGTATGGCAGACTTGTTTGTGGCTCGTGGGGTATCGTGTATTAGCCCCAATCTTCTCTGAAGTGCCATTATAATCATTTTTGGCTCCATAGCAACTCTCTCCTGTGTGCCTAAGACACCAGGTAACTATCACTTACTGAGTTATTAGAATAAAGGCTTCCCAACGTTCCCCAGTACAGACCTGGCAAGAAGCCCAGAAGGCTGGAGGTCTTACCTGTCTGGCTAAGTCCTACAATCTATCAATTAAGCAGAGTCTTTTATGTCACTAATGCTCAGTGGAATCTAATTCCTCTGTCTAGCTTCTCTGTTCTGCAGTCTATATCTTCTGGTTTCTTGTTATTAAGTCCATTTGTTGCTGGGTTTTCTGTTTCTTCCCCTTGAGTAGTACTATAATTAATGGATTCTATTGTTTCCCAGAATCTCTGTGTTGGCACTTAATCATTTTTACTGTGAATTCCAAGGATAAAAAAAGATCTAGAAATGTTATTAAATTTCTACGACTCTACACTATTGCAGAGTATCGCAAGCAGGTTGAGAAGTTTAATGGCAGCAGGTGGTGCATATCTTTATAGCAACTAGAAGGCAAAAGCAAATATCTCTGGAATTAATTCATCTGAAGGCTGCATACAAAGAACACTCAGGAATTTCTCAAATACATTTGCACAAATATTATTCAGATCAAATTTTGTCACAGGCAAGATCATGAAAGAAGGCATGCAAATGCTGTTTGAATAATAGACAACTTCCCCAAGAAAATCATCATTGCATTGATGTGCAGAAGGACTTGGGACTTGGCTACAAAAAGGACTGGAAAAAATTAAATGTAAATAAGTGAATTCTGTCAGACTAAGAAGTTTCATTGTCATGTAGGAAGCAAGCAATGCACTGAAGAGACAGCATGTTGAAAAATACTTAGAAAGAGTACATGTAACTATGGGTTATTATCTAAAATATACAACAACTCAGACAATTCAATAAGAAGAAAATAAATATTCTGATTTAAAATAGGACAAATGATTAGAATAGATGTCTCTTATTTAAAAGACATGAATGCATGATATGTGAAACACCCAGTATCACTAACATGGAAATTTAAAACAAAATCACCACAAGACAACTTTAGCACAGCTGTTACCAAAGAAAAAATATAAGAAGTGGAGGAGAGACATCCATAAAAAACCCTTTTAGAGGTTGATGCCTGGCATTCTCAAAAACCAAAATACAGAGTCAATCTAAGTATACTCTAATAGACAAATGTTTATAAAAAGTTGTACTCTCTATATAATTTGACACTGGTAAAAGGTTCAAAAAATATCTATTATGAAACACTTCTCTGTAGGCATAAAATATTTTATTCTTGTAAACCATGATAAATTGAAGGTAAATTTTTCAAAGCACAAAATATTAACTATACAATATAATTCACATTAATTAGCTACATTTTAATATTCCACAATATACAAATGCACTGAAGTAAAATACATTAAATATATTTCATAAATTAAAATTATAATTTTAAAATATCTAAATATATGAATGTTTGATAGTTTTATTGGTCATATGTATGTATTTATGTACATATGTATGTATATGGTACTCTATTAGAATGTCTTACAGGTTATAGAATAGGTAGTGCAACAGTGGCTGTTTCACAACAGAAATGCCAAGAATTTCTGAGTTCTTTAATGCACAAGGCTGAATGTCTCAGAGTCTTGATCTGATGCTGGAATTCTGGAAGATTTCTGGATAGCTGCTGCTATTCTGTCTAAACTGGAATCCCAAAGAGATAACTTCATTTATTTAATGTTAATTTTTCTTCATTAGATATTTTCTTCATTGATATTTCAAAGTAACTTCTACTACATGCAAAATGACTATGAAACAGGATAGATGAATGTGTTTCCCTTAAAGAACCTCCAAAAACTGTGATTTCACTAGCTCTAGGAAACTGGCTAGGTATTCAATATTAGGTTTTGAGTGGATTTTGAGTATAATTAGAGAGCTATTGGAAGATAAATTCCAATAGCTATTGGAAGAGCTATTGCAAAGATATAGCTACCACTGCTTTACCCTTAGGGTTACCATGCCATGCTGGAGAGCATTACAGAGTCACAACCAGTACAATGGAGATTTAGGCCTTCCTGTTTCTATCTGCTTCTGGCAGCTTACCCTGTGCTACAACCATCTTCACCCAAATCACACCCAGAGAAAGCTTGCCCCCAGGAGTGGTGATATACCTAAAATTACAAATAAGATCACCACTACTGCCCTAATACCTGGCCAAATTGGTACCCACTTGGGGCTGAGTGGACAAAGGAACCACAGTGTAGCCAGGGAAATGATCCTTCCAGTTTCCATCTATGCCCTGGAGTTGACCCTGTGTCAAAGCCCACCACAGCCCAGTCCCATAGAGAAAAAGCTTGAACCTCTGCCTGCAAAGAGTACTGAAACACCCAGGCTCATATACTCACAGACTAACATGAAGGAAAAGCTTCAGTCCAAAATAGCAAGGCCAGCTAGCACCAGAGATAACATGATGGCAAAAGGCAAGTGCAAGAACATACAAAAAAGAAACCAAGCCCTCTTGGCATCATCAGAACCCAGATCTCCCACCACAGCAAGTCTGGAATACTCCAACACACCTGAAAAGCAAGATTCTGATCTAAAATCATAGCTCATGATAATAAAAGTGGACTTTAAGAAGGACACAAATAACTTCCTTAAAGAAATATGAGAGAACACAGGTAAATAGGTAGAAGTACTTAAAGAAGAAACACAAAAATCCCTTAAAGAAATACTGGAAAACACAACAAAATAGGTGAAAGAATTGAACAAAACCATGCAGGATGTAAAACTGGAAATAGAAACAATAAGAAATCAGAAATGGAGACAACCCTTGTCATAAAATACCCAGGAAGGAGATCAGGAGTCATAGATGCAAGCATCACCAACAGAATAGAAGAGATAGAAAAGAGAATCTCAGGTGTAGAAGATACCACAGAAAACTGACACAACAGTCAATAGAAATGCAAAATGAAAAGGGCACCCAACCCAAAACATCCAGGAAATTCAGAACAAAATTAAAAGACCAAACATAAGAGTAATAGGTACAGAAGAGAGTGAAGATTCCCAACCCAAAGGGCCAGCAAACAACTTCACCAAAATTATAGAAGAAAACATCCCAAACCTAAAGAAAGAGATGCCCACAAACATACAAGAAGCCTACAGAAAACCAAACAAATTGGACCACAAAAAGAAATTCCTCCCATCACATAGTAATCAAAACACAAAATGCACAGAACAAGGAAAGAATATTAAAAGCAGTAAGGGAAAATTGTCAAGTAGAATAAAAAGACAAACCTAAGCCAGGCATAGTAGTGCACGCCTTTAATCCCAGCACTGGGGAGACAGAGGCAGGCAGATTTCTGAGTTTGAGGCCAGCCTGATCTACAAAGTGAATTCCAGGACAGCCAGAGCTATGCAGAGAAACCCTGTCTCGAAAAACAAAACAATACAAACAAACAAAAGCAACAACAACAAAAGACAAATCTATCAGAATTACACCACACTTTGCAACAGAGACCTCCAAAGGCAGAAGGTACTGTGTAGATGTCATACAGACCCTAAGAGAATACAAATGCCAGGCCAGACAACTATAGACAGCAAAATTCTCAATTAACATAGATGGAGAAACCAAGACATTGCACAACAAAACCAAAATTTAAATAATTGAAATGATCCTAGGCATTCTATCAGATCATCTAGGACTAAAGTTGGTCTTCAATAACAAAAACAACAGAAAACCCACCTATACTGGAAGCTGAACATCTCTCTACTCAATGATAATCTGGTCAGGGATAAATAAAGAAATACATTAAAGACTTTAGAGTTTAATGAAAATGAAGGCACAATATACCCAAACTTGTGGGACACAATAAAAGCAATACTAAGAGGAAAACTCAAAGCTCTGAATGTCTCCTTAAAGAAATTGGAGAAAGCATACAGTACCAGCATAACAGCACACCTGAAAGATGTAGAAGGAAAAGAAGCAAATACACACAAGAAGAGTAGACTGGCAGGAAATAATCAAACTCAGGGCTGAAATACCCAAAACTGCGAGAGAGAGCCTGTAGAGACCATATCCAGAGGTTATGCATGGCCCCGATTGAGAGATAGGGCCACCCACCCATGTCAAAAATATTAACTCAGAATTTCTCCTGACTGACAGAAATGCAGGTACAAAGAGTGGAACAGAGACTGAGTGAAAGGCCATCCAGAAACTGCCTCACATAGGGATTAATCTCATCTACAGACACCAAACCCATAGACTACTGCTGATGCCAAGAAGAAGTCTTGCTGACAGGAGACTGATATAGCTGTCCCCTGAGAGGCTCTGCCATATCCTGACCAATACAGATGTGGATGTTTGCAGCCAGCCATTGGATTGAGTATGGAAACCCCAATGGAGGAGTTAGGGAAAGGACTGAAGGAGCTGAAGTGGTTTGCAACCCCATATGAAGAATAACAATACCAACCAACTAACCCCCCCCCCCCACACACACACACATACACACACTCAGGGACTAAACCATCATCCAAACTGTACACATGGCTCCATCTGCATATGTAGCAGAGGATTGCCTTATTTGGCATCAATGGGAGGGGAGATCCTTGGTCCTGTGGAGACTTGGTGTTCTAGCACAGGGGGATGCTAATGCTGTGAAGTGGGAGTGGGTGGGTGGGTGGGTGAGTGGGTATGTGGGTGGGTGGGGGAGCACCATCATAAAAGCAGTGGGGATGAGAGTTGGTATAGGTGGTTTGCAGAGGCGAAAACAGGAAGGGGGATAACATTTGAAATGTAAATAAATAAAATATCCAATAAAAATTATAAGCTCAAAAAATAAAAATAAAAATCATGATAATATATCTTTAAAGAAAGTGGAATTTACAGAATATAATCCTGGTTTGGTGTGCAGTATTAAACCGTGTAAATTTTGTGGTTGTAATCCTTTTAGCATCTTCAGATTATACATTTCATATTCTAAATGACATCAATATGTAATTCATTCATAAATCAAATATTCATTAAGCATTCTCTATTTATGTTAGTTAGCAAGGCAAACACTTAACTAGAGATAGACAGTTTCTGAATAAACACAAGGAAGGTATTTTAAATCTAGTTATCTATGACACTGTAATGTCTTACCAGTTATTAGGAAAATTCCATCTTGGATTAGAAATATGTTTGTTTTATATATATATATATGAACATGTTCAATAATGATAAAATAGGATATAATATATATGTTGATGAAATAAATAAGATCTAGAAAAAATAAATATATTTGTTTTTAATGATTAAGGAATGATCAATGGCCACATTAAATACCCTATACTTTCTTGCAAATACTTATTTCCCATGGGAGAAATGGAGAGTTATAGAGCACCATCCCAATAGATGCATCTTCAAAACAACTCCTACACCCAAGGCTTGGAGAACATGGCAGAAGATGAGATAGAAAGGTTACAAAAGCCAAACAACCGGGGAGTTTGCTATAAGATTGTGACTCCTAGTAAATTTGTCAATTTTTCACAAAGCTCAAGTCCAAGTGGATCAAGGACCTAACTCAAAGTAAAACCGGATACACTGAATCTAATAGAAGAGAAAGTGAGAAAGAGCCTTGAATTCATTGACACAGCGGATAATTTCCTAAAGAGAACTTCAATGACTCATGCTCTAAGATCAAGATTTGATAAAAGGGACATAATGAAACTGGAAGTTTCTGTAAGGCAAAAGAAATAGCCAATCAGACAAATCGGCAACCTACAGATTGGAAAAAAAAATTCTTCACTAACCCAACTTCAAATAGAAGGCTAACACCCAAAATATATGAAGAACTCAAGAAGCTAAAACCAAAAACCCCAACAACCCAATCAAAAATGGGGTACAGAACTAAACAGAGAATTCGCAACAGAGGAATCTTGAATGGCTGAGAAACACCTAAAGAAATGTACAAAGTCCTTAGTGATCAGAGAAATGCAAATCAAAATGACCCTGAGATTCTACCTTATACCAATCAGAATGGCTAAGATCAAAATCTCAGGTGACAACATGTTGGCAGGGATGTTGAGAAAGAAGAACACTCTTCTATTGCTGGTGGGATAGCAAACTGGTACAACTACTCTGGAAATTAATATGGAGGTTCCTCAGAAAATTAAAAATAGATCTACTTGAAGATCCAGCAATACCCTTCTTAGGAATATACCCAAAAGATGCCTCACCATGCCACAAGGGCACATGTTCCACTAATTTCATTGTTTGTTATAATCAGAAGCTGGAAACAACCCAGATGTCCCATGACAGAAGAATGGATACTGACTGAAAATGGGGTTTATTTATACAATGGAATACTACTCAGCTACTAAGAAAGAAGGCATCCTGAGTTTTTCAGGCAAATGGATGGAACTAGAAAATGTTATCTTGAGTGAGGTAACTCATACCCAAAAGGAAATGCATGGTATTTACTCACTAATAAATGGATATTAGCCACACAAAAAAAAAAGTGCCAAATACCCAAAATACAGAACTCAAAAAAGTCAACAAGCTGAAGGGCCCAAGTGAGGATGCCTCAGTCCTACTTGGGAGGGAGAAGAAAGCAACTACAAAGGGGGGGGGGGGGGGGGGGGGGGGAAAAGGGATGGAGAGATGGGGTGGGGCAGAAAGGGGAACATGACTGGGTATTGGATTGGGGAAAAGGACTGAAATCCCCGAGGGCCAGCAGAAAGAATGGAAGCATGAAATCTCGGGAGGTATGAGGTTGAGGGGTTCCTCCAGAATGTACCAGAGGCCTGGGAGGTGAGATACACTTGGGACTCAAAGAGAGGGACCTTAGAGGAAAGGAAACTGTAGAACCTACCTCCAGCAGAAAGGCAGGACATTGAGTGAGAGATGGAGTTGCCATCTCACAGTCACATCTCTGACCCATAATTGTTCCTGTCTGAAAGAACTGCAGGGATGAAAATAGAGAGGAGCCTAAGAAAAAGAAGGTTCAGTGACAGGCCCAAAGTGGGATCCAGCTCAAGTAGATACCCCAAGACCTGACACTATTAAGGAGGCTATGGAGCGCTCACAAAAAGGGCCCTATCATGAATGCTTCCAAAAGACCCAACAAGTAGCTGAAAGAGTCAGATGCAGATATCTGCACCCAACCAATGGACAGAAGCTGCTGAACCCTGTGGTTGAATTAGGGGAAAGCTAGAAGAAGCTGAGGAGGAGGTCGACCCTGTAGGAAGAACAGCAGTCTCAATTAACTTAGACTCCTGAGATCTCTCAGATTCTAGAACACCAACCAGACAGCATACAGTAGCTGTTATGAGGCCCCCAATACATATACAGCAGAGGACTACTGGGTCTGGGTTTAGTCAGAGAAGATGCACCCTCAAGAGACTGGAGACCCGAGGGAGTTTAGAGGTCTGGTGAGGTAGGGGTTGGGGAGTGGGCATCCTCATGAAGGCAGAGGGGGCAGGAAGGAAGTATGGGATGTGGTATGGGTGTGGACAGGGAGAGGAAATAAATCTGGAGTTATAAATAGATATAAATAAATAAATAAATAAATAAATAAATAAATAAATAAATAAATAAATCATCGATATCAATAAATGCTAAAATAAACAGGCTACATAAAAAATCATAAAAAAATAAAGATTGTGACTCCTAGAAAGTTCAGAAGCTACATTACTGCTAAACGAGAAAAACAACAAGATATGCTAAAATGAACAGGGGAAAGCCCCCAAGACATCAGCCCTACACATAGACATATAGGCAAGTAAGACATGCTGAGAGCAGGAGAAAGAGTCTTCCCTGGGGAAGAGTACACCAATTTGTTGTCTAACTCCAGCTGGTCAACCCTGAAAACAGGGATACAAGTAATAGGATACAGACTAAGCAGGTTGCATTTGTGTATTTAGAAATATAAATGTAATAATATACATATTTGTATGTAATAGCAATTAGTGAAAAACAAGGCCATGAATTTTAAAGATAGCAAGGAGTATATGGGAGAGTTTGAAGGAGGAAATGGAAGAGGAAAGGTATGTAATTATATTATAATCTCAAAAAAAGTATTTTTTAATTGGAAAAAAAGGAATGAGGGCAAGCAAGAAAAACTCAAAGTTTAGTTCTTCATGTAGTTCTATGTGGAGAACTACTGGAAGGTGTAATCCAGATTGATTGTGGCTTTTCCCACCTCAAATAATCTAGTCAAGATAATACTGTACATCCATAGTAGTATAGGCGATTCTAGAGGTGTTCAAGTTGATGAATAAGATTAACTACCACAATAACTTATACATACTTAAAATATACCTTTTTAGAACTAAAATTAATAATAATAAAAAAGCTGGAGACTTTGCCCAGTGCTTAAGAACACTAGCTGATCTTTCATTGGAGCCAAGTTTGGTTCTGAGCAAGCATTGGTGGCTGAAAATCAGCCATAACTCCAGTTCTATTAGTCTATTGGATCAAACACCTTCTTTTGGCATCAAAATAAATATTTTTTTAAGATGAAGGAAGGTAGTCCTTGAACATGACTCCAATCTAATTCTGTACTTACTCAGTTTCCAAAATTTTTGGAGACTATTTATAACAAGCTGGGATCAACTTACCTAGAGATATTTTTAGGTTGATATCCACTTTATAGACACTATATAGCATTCTTGCTCCATATTATAATTTACTAGAAAATATTTCTGTGGTCTGAATAGCAAAATATAAGGTCACAACTGTATAGCTTACATAGCAAGAAATTGTAATCATTACATGGACAAACATTCATTTTTAAATTAGTAAAATACATATATTATTTTTTGAAAATTTACCCCAAAGCATTGATTAATGATTTTAGTATTAGTATTTTACATTTATTTATTTGTGTGCATTTTTGTGGCTATAAATGCCATTGTAGATATGTGAACATCAGAGGACAATTTGTGAGTTTGTTCTCCCCTCTAGCATGTTGATCCTGGGGACTAACTCCATGTTATGAGGCTTGGCAGTGCACAGGGTGTGAGGACCTTGTGCCCACAAATAAGCATTAGGGAAACCAGGAATGTTAAAGTGGCAGGGTTGTCTTTTCTTTTTTATTACTGGATACTTTTTTTATTTACATTTCAAATGTTATCCCCTTTCCTGGTTTCCCTCCGTCCTGGAAACACCCTATCACATCCTCCTTCCCCCTGCTTCTATGAGGGTGTTCACCCACTCCCACCTCGCCATCAATTCCCCTACACTGGAGCATCTACGGAGCCTTCATAGAACCAATGGCCTCTCCTCCCATTGATTCATCACAAGGCCGTCTTCTGCTACATATGCAGCTGGATCCATATCAACCAACCAGAGCCCCCCAGAACTCCCAGGGACTAAGCCATCAACAAAGGGTTGTCTTCTTAATGGAGGAGAAGTATAACTGTTTTCCACCAGGAAACTTGGAATAGATGTTACAGCCTAGTGATCTGTTTTGTCTGCAGGGCCAGGGCATTCTTGAATTCCCCCAGACTATTATGTTTGCTTATTGCAGACTCTTCCTTCCTAGATCCCCATCTTGAGTTTGGGGTAAGTTTGGCATTTACATATCAGACATAGAAATGATATCATGAAATATGTCCCTTATATTTTTTGCATCTAATATAAGCTATACATACATTAAAAGAATTAAATAACCCATATTATAAAGATATTTCTTGAGTTACCACAATTTTTACTTCATGGCAAACTTTCCAGACTTACCACTGAAATTTTAGTCTATGGGCTAATTAATCCAGGTGATTCCTGACCAATTCTTTGTAATGAAAATTACATTGTAAGATTTTTGTTGCATATCCAAATACATCTGACCATCAATGTTAGTGTTATAACCTTGACAAAAGGAGAAACATTTCAAGAATATATCAGTACGAAAGTAGTTGTAACCTAGAACTAAGGGTCAAATTGTCTGAATGCATCACTCAAGTCCTATTCAGTTGCAGTAATTAGTTGCATTAATTGACATCATTAATTAACATTTAGTCCTGTCCATCATCTTTGACAATATTTAACATACTTTCTCCAAAGGAGTTCTTTTTACTCAAGCTTCCAAAAATTCATTAAATCATAAAGGATTCCAAAAGCATAGATACTCTTAGCTTCGCATGCCATTGCTCTTTCAAGCAATAGGTATAATTTAAATAAAATACAGTATTAACCTTGCTTGGAATCTATTTCATGTCCATAATGTAATACAATCTGTGTGTTTATTTTTCATCCTCAGCTATCATTCTTTTCTCCATTTATTAGTTATTTTTATTCAAATATATCTACCTTCATAAAAAAAAGAATGAGACGCAGGGAGGAATTAAATGAGATTTGTTTTTCAGTGGGGAATATTTAAAGAAAGAGTACATAAAGAAAAATATTTCAATGTGGAATATTTAAAGAAAAATTACATAAAGAAAGAGTATAGAATAGAAGTGATATATGAATGTCATCACTCTGTTTTCTACGAAAAAGCAACAGAACATATATGTGGAACAAGTACATCATTTGGTAAGAGATTTCATGGAAATTTAGAAATTATGGAAATATTAATTCAAGACATATTTTCTAAAATACTGTTAATCCTTAATACAGGGCCAAAGTTATATTTAAAACTTTTGTGAATGTTGAAGTGGAACTAAGTGTCAGGCCCCCAGAGACCCCAACAGATGCACCATAGGTATTGGCTTCCTCAACTGTTTATTTTGTCCATTGTCACTACCAAGATTCAACATTTTAAAATATATTCTTACCATTTGTTCATGTCAGTGAATTTCTATTTATATTTTGTTCATGTAAAATTTACCTATTTTCCTGTGTGCACTTTAAGAATATTTTATGTAATCTGCATGTAAACTTACTAAATTTCCTTTCTAATGTTTTAATATATATGAACTAGAGCTATGGTAACATTACTGGGTAGAGTTTTTGTTTTAATATAGTTTCAGTCTGCTTCTTTTCAGAAATTTATCTCTCTCTAGCATTTATGAAAATGTTTGTGTTTTATAAAAAATTAATTTAAGGGTATTTTCCACCTTAAAATATTTAAATAATTTGGACTTTATTTTTCTGTATGAAATGCAATTAGAACATAAGTGTATTTTAACCATATATAAAGATGATTGTGCCTCTGCAATTTATCAAATACTTGATAATAAACCTACCAAATAAATTATTTACTAATATATAGTGTGTAATCTATTATATGCATTTATTTTAGCATTAAAATTATCATATAACTCACCTCATCTTTATACTAGTATTGAATAACACATACCCAGCTTCATGAATGCTAAAATATCTGATTTCATGATAGAAATGCTACTTAATCATGGTCTGTAAATATGAAGATTTATTTTGCAGGGCTTAGTGTAATATAGTTAAAAATTTTACATTGATATTCATGATGACCCATATTACAATTTAAATACATTAAAAAATGTGCTGGCTACTTAAGTATTAAATAGTAATTTTAAAAAACAAAAACAGGCTGTTAGGACCCTTCAAAGTATTTCAGACTTAACTACTTCATAAGAGTGTTCCATGCTTCTATGTCTATCTAATTATGCATTTAAATCCCTACCATTTACGCCATGGATAATAATAAACAGCTTAGTTTAATATTATCAATAATACAACTTAATATAGGGTGCTAAATTTACTCAACACATTAAAATTAAGCCATCGAAATATTTTGTACTGAGGTTTTGCAGCCACAATAACTACTTAATGTCATTTCTTCTATATTTATGCTATACAAAAGTGTAAATAGCTGTTTATGTTATATATATTTAAAACAAATGTAAATTGAACATCATTATCAGTGGTAATACTTCCAAATATTTTATCTGAATTATAATACACTTAAGTTCATACTTTATCAAAAAATAAGGTATATATGCAATTTTCAGATATATAAAATAGTCACAGATGATCACTTAATGGAATTATTTCTAAGTAAAGTAGTGTAAACTAGTAGGAATTCTTTTCTGATCATCTCTTTAGACACACTACGAACCAGGGAAAACTAACCTGTCTGGACTAATGTTCTGAGATAAGGGCACTGAGATAGGTGCAGATGGTGTAGGATTCAGGTAACTCATCAGACTAGGACTGGACACAAAATGAGCACTCCAGGTGTAGCTGTGACACGGAATGTAGTACCAGCAACCAGACTGAAGTACCACCACCAAATCCTGTCTCTCTCCATTGCCCATGCACAGAATGTGCAACTTGGAAGAAGTCTCAGTATATAAAAAGTTCTTAATGTGTTCTTATTACAATTTATCATTAAGATAATGAAAGTTCTAAAAGAAGAAATAATCCATTTTCATCACATATCGAAAGTTGTTTTATTCTACACATTGCAAATAGGTTTTTACCAATTCACTTATTTATTTTCAGGGTATGACTGCATGTGTGTGTGCATGAAGGTATGTGCATGCATGTCCGTGCATGTGCCTGTGTGTGTGTGTGTGTGTGTGTGTGTGTGTGTGTGTGTGTGTGTAAGTGTGCACTTGTATGGATGTGTGTGCGTGCATACACACGTGTGTGCAGAAATGCCAATGTGCTAGTATGCAACTCAGAGGAGAACATCATGGGAGTTGATTCTCTCCTACCATTCATGTCCCAGAGCTGGAGATCAAGTCATGAAATTGAGTGTCAATAGTCTAGAGCCTCTGACCCATCTCTACAACCTACTAGTACATTTTTTTACTGATGACAAAGTCTTTGAACTAGATGAGGGGTACATGGTAGTTGTATAATCTAAAATAGGGTATATTGGGAATAGGGTATAATAGGTAAAGATGTGGATATAAAAGGGAGATACTCTGAATCCTGACTTGTAGTGGCTCTACAGCTTCAGAAAGTTGCTTACACTAATTACTTTCCTATAAGACCTATTGAGAAACAAATTGCAAGTCTTTTGAATCAGTCATTTCAGATCTTTTGATGTCATCAATAAAATTTAACATCATACACATGGAGAAATTGCATGGGGCCTTTAAATTTCATCCAGTCCAAAATTCGATCCGCATCTAAAGAAAGATAAAAGGCTGTGTACCTTCACTATCTACAAAGGACTTTTTGTTCTTATTGCTTGTTTGCTATTATTTTGGAACACTTCACAGTATTTCACAGAGAACACCTTGGGGCCCCTGTTGTCTAAAGCATGGCATTTCAATGCAAGAAGTGATCCAATTAGTTGATCGCCTTACCTGCTTTCAGTAACATTTGGAGATTCTACAAAATGTCATGTCTACATCATTACCATTTTCAAACACCAAACCAGACATTCACCTTTGGTTATCATGACACCTAACCTGATCCTGTGAACATCTTCTTTTACTCAGATTCCTATTAATCTTGTGTTATCAGTAATTCCAATAGTTTTAGATATCCATTTCAAGTTACTGAGTTCAAGTTTTAGAAAGAAAATATGGTTACATGATAACAAAACAATTAAAATGAATATATTTGCATGTTATCCTGTGATCGATCTTTTAAGGTTTTGAATTAAATGTGAATAAATAAAATATAGTGATTTGAAATATGCTCCATAACAAAGTGATCAACAATATTATAATGACATCTAAAAAATAATTTTACTGTATTAAATTATAAGCAAACACTTCTACACTGTGACCAACTCAATCAGTATAAGCTATCAGTACATTCAAAATATAAAAACTATAAATAGGGCCATTTTACCAGTCATAGATTCTTTAATCATTAAGTACATGTCTATTCACCACTACTGATTTGAAAAATATACATATATTTAGAGAGAGAGGGAGAGGAGAGAGGGAGAGAGAAAGAGCACCTCCCTACAGAGGAAAAATAATAAGCTAAAACAGCAAATTTTACAAGATCAGTCAATTTAAAAAGAATCTTTAACATCTGGGAATATAGGAATGTGGGCTGACAAGGCACAGCCTGTACAAGCTAGGAGCTTACTTACTAGAATTATTTGTATGTGTGTGTGTGTGTGTGTGTGTGTGTGTGTGTGTGTGTGTGTGTGTGTGTGTGTGTGTGTGTGTGTGTATGTGTGTGTGTGTGTGTGTGTGTGTGTGTGTGTGTGTGTGTGTGTGTGTGTGTGTGTGTGTGTGTGTGTGTGTGTGTGTATGTGTGTGTATGTGTGTGTGTATGTGTGTGTATGTGTGTGTGTGTATGTGTGTGTGTGTCCGCGCGCATGTGTGTGCACACGCACGTGCACGTGCTTCTGTGTATTTTGTGTATAGTAAGCATAAACTTTTAATGACCCTCTACTTACAAACATGCAGAAAGTGAAAATGTTGGAACACTCAGTTCTAAATGGTATGTCTTCATCAAACTCTTCCCCCAAAAGCTCAGAAAACCATGTGGATGGTGAGGGAGAGAAATTGTACCAGTCAGAGTGGATGGATGACACCAAAGAAATGGTGTCTTCTAGATATAACAGGACTAATATACATATGAATGCAAAGACTATAAGAATATGCATAGGGTCTGCAGATTCAAGCTAGACAGGGCTCCAGTAGAAAGGTGGGCAAGTACAAACAAACCCCAACCTTAACCAAGAAGATATCTACATTTGCCACACACTAGCAAATGAAAAAATAATTACTTTTTCTGATGGAGTCTCACTGGGTATATTAACAGCACTTAAAGTTATACCCTGTGTCTAGCAACATGCTTGACAGAAAATAAATTCAATGGTATATTTGTAAACACTCTGACTCATATAGCTTTGTTTAAACATTTTTTTGTCTTCATAGTCTTTTTTTTTGGCTAAAGTGGGAGAGGGAGAGAGAGACAGAGAGAGGGAGAGGAAGAGCGAAAAGGGAGAGGGAGAGGGAGAGAGAGAGAGAGAGAGAGAGAGAGAGAGAGAGAGAGAGAGAGAGAAATTGTGTGAAGTAGAATAAGTGGGGAGTTGGGTGATATCTGAGAGAAGCTGAAGGAAGGAATCCAAACTATGATCAGACTATACTATATTAAAATTTTTTAAGAAATAAAGGAAAATTATAGAACCCGAATCATACCACTTAGAAAATATAGAGTGTAAGGTATAATCAACAGATGAACATTATTTATGCACATTTTAATATGCCATATCAGAATGAATGTTTTAAAGAAAGATTTTATGAAATATAAAATAAAAAGGCATGTGTAGAAATTGGAGGAATATAATCCATTATGTAAAAAGCTTAACATGATCAAAGAGATACAAAACAGGATGAGTGAAATGAATACCATAAACTTAGAAAAGATCAAGTTGAGGAAGCCATCGAGGTGAACTTAAAAATAACACCAGTAAAGAAACAAGTTTCAGGCCACATAATTGTTTTGGCAGCTTCCATGATCATAATAGGAATCAGAGCCATGTTTTTTTTAGTATTGTCTTCTCCGATGAGGTGGCTGCAAGTAATGTGTGGGAAGTAGAAGTACTAGGGCTCACATCCCTGTCTGTACACCTACTCTGAATCTGCCTTACTCTGACTGCAAGATCTTAGTGCAGTGAAACAAAACACTTAGACAACACCAAGAAAATTCTGACTCCCATGTCGGAAACATATATCGACAGGACATATGAACAGTTAACATTTATATCTACATTGGTCTACCCAGTACATACAAGGATGGAGTAATCCGCTGGTTAGAAATTCTCTATGGGTGTAATCGTTGATCAATAAATAGACAGTTATGTATGAAGAAGTGAAAAATAGCCAACATTATATCCATATAATTAATGCATACCTTAGAAATGATGAGGGAAGAAACCCTAAATAAAATCCAGAAAAAATAAAAGCAGATCTTTTAAAAATGAAATATTTTGAACCAAAGATTATGAGATTTTCTATTACCAAGTCATAGGTTATAATATTCCTCTGTAAATCCCCTGTAGCCTCAGACAAAGAGCAGACTTAAGACTAAAGAAACGCAAAGCCTTGTTAGAGAGCATCAGAAAACCCAATTGGAAGCTTAAGCAATAGCTAGGTTTCAAAACACTCTAGGAAGTTATTCTGCCTCCAAATGCTTTATGCGTCTAGATGGTCTAGTCAAGACCAAAACCTGTCATATGTTTCTCACTACCAGCAGCCCTTAGTATGACATATTTAATCCAATTTAATTCTTGTTTTGTCTTCATTTTTTCTTTCTTTTTTCTAGACAGGGTTTCACTTATGTAGTTCTGGATGTTGTAGAACTCACTATATAAACCAGGTTACCATTGGACTCAAAGAAATCTTCCTTCTTCTCTCTCTGAAGTTCTGGTATTAAAGGTGTGTATCACTGTTTCTAACTAATTTCACCTCTTCAATGTTTATTAGTTCACCACTAAATTCTTCATAGATAGGAAAAATTTATATACACCAATGCACACAAAATTTCTGCACACACATATATATGACGTGAAAACAAAAGAGACTCTACAGAATGCAACTGGTTTATTTTCCCTTGCAGATATAGACAGATATAGGCAGTCTCTGGATAGGTATAGGCAGTCCTTGTAGAGAATTCACAGACTAAGGAAACTGCGGTAGCTAGCTCTTAAATTGCACATGTAGTCAAGAAATAGAGAACATTTAACACATGTGTTCATCGCCTTTCTCCGTTTTATAAAGTTTAGGACCTCAGTCCAAGGAATGGTGCAACCCATAATATGCAGGTTATCATATCTTAATTGCCCTAATCAAGATATTCCCCTACTGGCTTTCCCAGAAGCTCATCTCCCAGCAGATTCTAAATCTCATTAAGCTGACAACTGAGGCTAATCATCACAGTAGGAAAGAAGTGAGGATTAGGGAAGGAAGCCAAACTAACAGAAAAGAATAGGAGGTGGTGAATATGCCAAATACCTTTTATAATAAAAAAAATTCTACATGAAATTTAGTACTATTTAACAATATTACTATGATAGCTGCAAGGAAAAAGAGAGAAAACCTTTTTGCATATCTAACTATTTACATGCATAAGTATGCACAGAAGTAAGCACATATTTAAATATTAAAATAGATAGGTATTTAAGAGGAACTTTTAAAAATCTAGAATAACATAAAAGGAGAGAAAATGTTATGTCAAGATAAGTTTTAGTACAATTTAAAACACACAAAGAATTATATATACATTTATTGATTTCTGAGTAACATTGTCACTCTGAGATATTCTACTCAAACCCTGTCTTGATTTTATTTGTGATTATTCTACTCTGGAAGCATAATTTTGTATAAACTAAAAGTACAACAAGGAATTTGGGAGTCAAATGTCAATGCCAAGGACTGGACAAGTGACTTAGAGACAGAGTCAGAGTGAGAGAAACTATAAAAAGGAGTCAGGATTGTCACTAGGGAAGGCACTGTTCACAGGAGTCCCTACTGAATTCAAAATTGTCCTTTTAAAAGAAAAGTCCTATTACATTCTGTTAAAATTTCCCAGTGACAATATTTAATTATAGCAGAGTTCTCATTAGACCTCAAAAAAGTGTTAAAGCAATTAAGGGAGACTTTAAAACAAAGAAAATGGGTATGGAAAGACAGTCAAAGTCAAATGTGGAAGTGTTCAAGGCCCCAGAAGAATAGAAACGTTTGGAAGACAAAATGAGAAATATCCCAATGCCATAACATAAATGAAAACCATAGTGTCATTTCTAGATTGGTCTAACACATGTTTCAAACTGAAATCTATTGACACCCAGAGTGCTTTGAAGACAAGTTGATGTCAAGCATTCAGAAGACATCAACACTGTTGGGGAAAAGGTAGTTTTGTGTGGGAAATGCTTTAGAGTTAGGGATATAGGAGAAAAGTGGTTTCTATTCACATTTACCTATTCCTTTCTGTAATAAGTTTTCATAACAGAGGTTGCACATGTTTATGCTTATTACAGGATATTTTGATATGAATATGTCATCACCATGGTGCACAAAAAAGCTCTTTTGAAACTATTCCTACCCTGTTGACATAAAATTTTCATCCTTTGGCAAATATTTCCCAGTTCACCACTTCCCAGGTTCTAGGAGTCACAATTTTGTTCTAAACACTTTTATACATTGCATAAAAATATATATGAAAATACAATTAAACAGTCTTATCTTTTACTTCTTGCTTAATTGGTATATCATCAAACTATTTTTGGCATAAATGACAGCATATTTTTCTTTTAAAAATGCTTTTTTCTTAAAGCTGCAACCAATCCAAGCTCTGTTATTAGTTCTCCTTTCTAAAGAATTTTAAATTGATGTATAATTACCTGATCGCATTACCCACATGATATATTATAAACAGTCACTTTTCATGAATACTTAAAGAGTGATGCAATAAATATCCATATCTGCTCATCATTTTGTTGTATGTAACATATGGTCCTTAAAGGTTTCATATATATACCATATTAATGTTGGTATTTTACTGCCCAAAGTGAAAAGCTTTTATTAGAGCAAACAAATTACTTTACAATAGGAGGTCCCATCCCCAGCCCAGGAAAAAAAGCATGTATGAGCTTTGAACATCAATAATCTAGCTACTGATTCACTTTTGCACAATTTTCCATTTAGTTGGTCCCCAAAGCACAAATTGAAACAGTAGTTTTTTCTCATATTTAAAAATGTAATCCATTCATTAATTTTTCCATCTTCTTTAATTCTCATTAAACTCAAATACATATTTTAATTTTTTTCTTTTTCTAAATTTAGTTAAGCTTATTTTAAACTGTTAAAGGCTTATGTGATGATTTGGATATTTAGATCATGCATATCTATTTTTCCTGATTTTTGTTGTACACAAAAAGATAATATCTTTTACATTCGTGTATTCAAAATATTCCAAAAAAATATTTTGTTACAGTGGAAAAAAATATCATGTTCATTTTTGATGGTGCTATTATTCAGTGTTCAGGTTAACATCCCATTAATCCCCTTAGTATGTACACTGGCCCACTAAGTGCTATGTCACTTTCAGGGAAAAAAAAACTAACACATCTCCACAAAGATCCTCTGTTTTCTAAATGTTTCTGTAGCTTTGGGTTCACTTAATATATTACTAGTAATGGTTTCTATATGAAAAACACTATTCTGTAAAATAAATTTAAAATATATTTTATGAATAACAAAATAGGATTCAAGAATAAAACATCTTATAAAGTGAAGAAAAATAAGGAGATGAACATCTATATTATTCATTTTCATTTGGATTATATTGGAGAAAAAAAAAACATCTGAAGGTAATTAATTGAATTCTCTGTGGAATGACTTTTGAGATGGCATACTGACCCAATTTTCATCTCATACTGTGAGCTAGTGAAGTGTTATTGTCAGGATTCGCAGAAACTTGAAAACTCTTTTATTCTGTATGAATTAATAGATCTTAAAAAACAAGTCATGATTTAAAAAAATAAGAATCAGGAAAGTGAATAAACATTGGATGTTCTTAAAGAAAGCAATTTAGAATATATCATTTTTGACATTGAGCAGGAGGCTTAACTACTGTACAGACACAGGACAAAATACACTGTGGGGAATCAGAGACCATGAATGACATATTCATTTGCAAACACATTCAAGACCATTTCAGAGATAACTAAAACAAGTATAGTAAGGGCTAGATCTGGCAGGTAGACCATTCCAAACTTTACTGGTGTGATTAGCCTCTGTGACAAAAAAAAAGAAAACTAAGATTTAAAATGTAAAAAGTGGAATCTCAAATTGAAATTACAGACACATTCAGGAAGTCAAGAAACCAGAGATCAATAGCTGAATACCTATAATGAAACCTTGGAGTGACCATGTGTAAGAAGGTGTAATCTCAGAAGGGAAAGGTATTCTGGCAGCTGGGAGAAAAGGAATACCAGAAAGTCATGTAGGAGATTTACTAGGGTGGGGTGGACCCAGGAGGGTGACTGTCTCTACTGGGAATAGCCATTACAGATGATAGGGACCAGCGTGTAGGACCATTAGAAAAGTCTGAGGTGGGGACAAAGTCTGGCAGTTGGAGCTCCTCAAGGGAGGCTTGGCCACTGGTGTACTTAAAGGGGTCAGGTCTGGCTGCGAGAAAGTCTCGAGGTGGAGCCTGGTTGCTGAGGTAATCCAAGAAAGGATCTTAAAGGAAAAAGGAATGGAAAGCAAGCTTCCCCTATGTGAAAAACCCAATTTTCCCGCTTGCCTGCAAGAGAGAAAATAGTGGGGGCCAGAGTCCTTCTGCGAGTATTCCTTTATTGAATCCACGTGGAGAAAGAGAGAGAGCGTGGGAGAGCGTCCCCAGAAATACCTTGTTCAAGATTACCTCAGTGTGACGTATGACACTTGGGTTGGCTGGCTGCCTTAAGATATGCCCCGGGATTGGGCGGTGACTTGTGGCTGTCAAGACGCAGGCGCCCTTGAATTTGCATACGTCTCTAGGCAACCGGTGCTGACACGGACTCGGGAGCCGCCGTGGGCGGTAACTTATGTGATTTCGTCACCACGCCTGCGCACTGAGTTTGTTTACGTTTTCAGGCGACTGGTTCCTAGATAACCCGTTCTGGGGAGCGCCGGGCAGCTTGAGCGTGCGGCTCCTTACATCTCTCTCCTTTTATTTTATTAAAAGGTCTGGCCTGGAAATGTGCGGTACATAATTGTCGCCAGAATATGAAATTCAAACCCGATCGAACCGATATTCTTTTGTTGGGAATGTCAGTGATCAAGGGCGGAATTTCTATAGCATCTTTTCACCCTACCAGATGCAATGGATCAAATCCTCTGGGTGAAGGGCTGAAAAGAGAGATATACCATCACGATATGTCAACACTAGCCTTA
>CACVCL010030435.1:0-49260 GCA_902729485.2 Mus minutoides
AGGGAACTTTCTGGATAACACTTGAAATGTAAATGAAGAAAATATCTAATAAAAGTTGAAAAAAAAAACTGCAACTTGGGAAAACTCCAATGGAGGATATAGGGAACTTTTGGGATAGCATTTGAAATGTAAATAAAGAAAATCAATCAATAAAAAAAAAAAAGACTCATTTTGCAGACACAACAGAGCTGAAGCACATGGGGACTCATGGGGACTGTGACAGCACACAGGAGACCTGCCGAGGTTCAAGCCAGACAAAATCCCAGCAAAATGGAAGGGAAGTCCCACTACTAACCTAGAAGCTGTTTGAAACTGACAGCCACTGGAAGAATGAAAATCAGTTCTCTTCAACGGAGCAGCACTGGGCGTTTCAGAGCATTCGAAGGCAAGCCCCGGGCTCAGGAATGTCTGGCCAACACAAATGGGAATCCATGTTTGCTTGTTGTTATTACTGGATGATTGTTTCATTTGGCTTTTTTGCATTAAGAGAGAGAAGGGACATCAAGTTGGCTGGGCAGGGAGGTATGGGGATCAGGGAGGTGTTGGGGAGGAGAAAGAAAATGATCAAAATATATTATATGAAATTCGCAAAGAAGGAATACAAACATTAAAAATACTTGAAAGCAGCTCCTTCTGTACTGGTTCATAGGAAATTTTCTTTTCCTTAAAAGCTTTTAAGTTTTTCTAATTGTAGATCTTTCTGTTCCTTACATGCAAACATAAAATACAACTCAAATCTGAATTACTGTCTAATAGTATTGATACAGATGATCACACAAAGATGTAAAAATATACAAAAGAGTTGAATGGTGGTGGTGTACAACTTTAATCCCAGCACTCTGGAAGCAGAGGCAGGTGTATGTCTGTAAATTTGAGGCCAGCCTAGTCTAAAAAGTGAGTTTTAGGACAGCCAGGGCTGTTACACAGAGAAACCCTGTCTCAAAAAATCAACCAACCAACCAACCAACCAACCAACCAACCAACCAACCAACCAACCAATCAACCAACCAACCAACCAACCAATTAAACCAACTTAACAAAACAAACCTCCAAAGAGGTATCACATCTACCTATGAACAAAGGATTATGATAGCTACATACTAAGGTTAGATTTCTCATTTAGAAGAACAGTGAATAGAAGTATGTCTGCAACCTACATAAGAAAGATTGGAGGAAGGTCATCTGCTCAAATACATCATTTTTTAAGGTTTATTTTCATACTTTTTAATTACGTGCATGTATGTGTTCATATACATGTGACTATGTGCACTTGATTGTAGGTGCTCCTGTGAGCTAGGGGCTTTGGGATCCTCCTGGAGCTGGACAGAGATCCCCATCCAGTGTGTGGTCTAGGAACTGGACTCAGGTCCTCTGGAAGAGCATTAAGCACTCGTAACTACCAAAGCATCTCTCTGGCCCCTCAAATGAATTCTTGAAAATTGAATAGAAAGTGTCCTTTGAAGTGAGATAATCCATACCCATAGCTTCTTGAGAATTAGAGGTTGTAAAAGATGAAGAAAAGAAAAGAACTTCGAGAGAGTCTGTGGGCCAGGCTCATGGCAACCTCGCCCACTTCCCAGGAAGCAGACTCAGCTAACCTAGCTCCTCCTTAACCTCTGACCTTCTGTACAGTTCCATATGGAGGAAAGTCCTGGACAACTGCACTTGTTGTTCCTTTAATGCCCCTACTTCGAAAATAACCCCCAGCTGCTCCAGAAAGGCTGTGAGCCTGACCCCCGCACTCTGCGCTCTGAGAGGGAAGAGCAGCCCACTCACAGAAGCATCTGAGGCCCCAGGGTTTTCTTCCTTCTCTGGGCGCAGCAGCTGCAATTCGAAAGCAGCAGATTAACATAATACTTGGGAGGCATTCAGGAATGGCAGCAGAGGAGGTAGCCATTCCTGGGTCCTGGGATCCATGAGGGAGGGTGTGAAAATGGCGGGGTCACTGAGCTAAAAGAGCCTTGGAAAGCCCCGCCTATGGAAAAGGTGGGGCGAAGATAGAGCAGCCTCCTGTCTCTCCCAGCATTGGCACCAGGAAAAGACAGCTGGTATGCCTCAGCACTGATAAGAAATGAAGCCGAAGCAAAAGAAACCGGAACTGGAGTCCAGGAATGTCCAGTACACGTGGTAAAGTCTCATAACCACAGGGGAGACCTGCGTGGGGAGCAGTAGGAGCTAAGCAGTGATCCACAGTTGTAGACAAAGTGCAGATGCTGAAAGTTTTAGACTGTTCTAGGGTAAAGAAAGGATGGCGCTCTTCTCTTCTCTTCTCTTCTCTTCTCTTCTCTTCTCTTCTCTTCTCTTCTCTTCTCTTCTCTTCTCTTCTCTTCTCTTCTCTTCTCTTCTTTTTTTAGATAGCATCTGACTCGAGTCTTTTATCATCTAAAAGGCTTGGATGTGTTCTTCTTTAGTGGGATGATACCTGGTGTTCCAGAACTTGTAATATATGTTCCTCTTCCATGTTATGAAGGCAAACACAAATAGTCCTTTATATTTATAGCACTGCCCATGTGGAAGTGACTAGAGAATCTGACCTTGGCAGCAGAAGACTATCGGAAAACAAGAGGAGGGTGATGCAAAGCCACCCACCCACCCAGCAAGATGTTGGCAGTTTCTGACTCAGGATGGCTGGGTCAGCTTGATAAGCCGTCCAAGCAGCCGAGTCTCCCTGATGTGTAGGGCTGGAGGTGGCAAAGGTAGGGATGTGTCAATGCCTAACAGTCATCCTTATTTCTAGACTAACTCATTTGAACATCTAGGGACCTGCTTTACCTCTTCCTTTCTCCCCCTTTGCTTTGGTTGGCTCACAGTGTCTCATGACAGCCACTTGAAAATATTCTCTTAGATTCTCTCCAACAAAAGTATCACGGCATCCTGACATAGACATACAGGATATAATCCCAGCCCTCGGGAGGCTGAGGCTGGAGAATCATTGTCAGTTTGAGGCTAGCCAGAGTTACATGACAAAACCTGTCTCATAAAGCACATTCTCCTCCTCCACATAAAAGCCTAGAAGGTATCCTCCACCCAAGGCTATAAGTACCAGATCATTTTCTAGGATCTTCATGATCTCTGCTCATTTTTCCAAACTAAACTCTCAAATTTCCTGAAATTAAGTCAATAAATAGATATACTGAAGATCTATATTATAGGCAGCCTGTGTGGCATGAGATAGCTGCACAGCTACTGCAAAGCTCTGGCTCTATTTGGGAAGGACATGTGCCTATGTCTACACATGCCTATGTGGAATACATACGTTATTGATCAAAGAGATATCATCCCAGGTTAGTTTGCTGATTTTCCAAATGAATGTGCAAATATGGTTATATTATATTGTTCAGAAGAGGGAGGAGCCCTCAGCCTCCAAAGCAGAGGGAGCCAAACACTTCAGAAACCAAATGTAGTTAGGGTTATGGATTGAACTGTGTCCCTCCCAACTTCACATTTTGAATCCCTAACTCTTAACAGCTCAGAGTGAGATCTTGTATAAAGATACCATCTTTTCAAGAAATGCCCAAGTTAAAATGAGTCTATCAAGGTTGGCCCTGACTCTAACTTACAATGTAGCCTTAAAGAAGGAAAATTTGTTGACAGATATGGAAGAAATGTGATCTGAAGGGCTATGGAAGGAAACAGGCACCGAAAGCCAAGCAGTGATGCTGTGGGCATATCCTACCATCCCCCCATCGGCCTCAAAGGAAACCAGCCTTGCTAACACTTAGATTTCAGGTTTCTGGCCATTTGTGTTGTTAAGGTTGCCCTCTGGGGTACTAGGATATTGAAGCCAAGGAAAACAAGGCAACACTCAAGGGTAAAAGGCCAGGAAGCACAACAAGGTAAGGAAAGCCTCATGCGACTGAGACAGTACCACGCAAAGCAGCCAATCACAGTACCAGGCCTGTTCTAAGAAAATCAGCATACAGAAACCAAAGGGATGGGCAGAAGAGCAGGTGGCCCCGAGTGATAGGCTAGGAGTCCTCATGTCAGTGTGCACAGGGACTTGTGATGGGTTGGGAAAAGAGAGGGGCACTTTTGTGCAGTTTCCCCAGGAGCCCATTGTGACGGTGTTAAAAAAAGATGTTGAGTGGGGCAGACTGGAGCCAGGAGACCTGAAGAGGTTCACTCTGTTATGAGAGGTTCTCAAGCTTGCCTAGGGTAGAGTTTCCTGGCAGACTAAGCTGATAATGGCCATAGGGATGGATACTGGAGGCTCAATCCAAGAACCAGTGATCATCTAAATGACAGAAGAGAAGTAGCTAATGTTCTTTAGATGATTGAGGTGGAGAGATTATCCAGAATTGCCTAGGGAGGCACCAAATGAAATCTAAATCTGCCTTAGGGACGAGGGACAGAAGAGGGTTGGAGAGAGGGCATACAGGAGGGAGAGAGAAAGGAGCAGGAAAAAAGGAGAGAGAGAGAGAGAGAGAGAGAGAGAGAGAGAGAGAGAGAGAGAGAGAGAGAAAGAACAATGTGACCAGAGAAGAATGGTGATAAAAGGTGGTGTGACATGCCAAAAAGGATCAGGAAGAACAGGGCAGATCTCCAAATTAAAAAACAAACAAAAAAAAGAGGCAAAGAGATGGATCTCCACTCTAGCCACCAGGAGGAGTGGCATCTAAATTTAAGTGCAGTGAACTCCATTTAATAATTCTGGTCTACAAACTATAAGAAGCATACATTTGTGTTCATTTAGGCCACCGAGTTGGTGCTACTTTATAAGTGCAGCCCCAGAAAACTACCACTCTGGGGTCCTATCCCAGAGTGAGTGGTCCTGTTTTATGGTAGGGCCCAGATATCTGTAACAACTCCCAGGTGTGCCACCAAGACGGTGTCTTCTGAGACTGGAAGAGACTGTCTGTATTTCACATCTGATCTGGGAAGCCTTTGCAGAGACAAAGCTGAAACTGGAACCAGGAATGAGATCCTGAAAGGAGTCTGGAAATGAAGAAATAGGGCTGAGGAAGAACAGAACTCAGACACACTCTACAATTTGTGAGGAACGAGAAGAGTGGGGAGGTGGTGTGGAGTCCGGTGGTAGAGCAATCCTAGTATGCAAAGGGTCCTGGGTTCAGTCTTCAGCAACACACACACACACACACACACACACACACACACACACACGCACACACACACACACACACACACACAAGCACACAAGTACACATACTCACATGCATGCACACATACTCACACACACACTCACACTTGTGCACACACATACATTCACACACATATACACATATACACACCCATAATCACATACACACATACATACACATATTCCACACAATACATTCATACACACCCACCCACATATATGCATATATACATACATACACACACACACACACACACACACACACACACACACACACACACACAAACAAACAAAAGTAAGTAGATAAGGAAACAGCAAAAATACCCATAGAGGCAGAAAATGGAGGATCAGTTTTTCAACATAAAAGCCCACATGTAGAGGTAGCAAAAATGACACCCAAGTCTCTCCCGTGCTAAAGGAGAGGGAAAGAGAGTGGTGACTAAGAAATGCTAAAGCTCAGAGGCCCCGGATGACCTTTGAGAAAGCAATTTCGATGGCATCAGAGATGAGGGACAGACATCAGATGACTGATATGGGCAATAGAGTGGGTGGATGTGGAAGCAACAGCAAAGGTGTTGGGGGCTCTAGCCATGAAACTATCACATTTATATGATGGACAGAATGATGTCCACACACAGGATTTGAGAGTGGTCAATGAAATTGAATAGGCATTGTGTTGATTCCAGAGCCTGGCACATGGGAAGTGCTGACTACTGATATAAGGATGGAAGGATGGATATAGTGATGTGGGAGAGCTCTGCCATCCCACTTTTCAATGAAACTAGCTTCAGGGCAAAAAGCAGGACTCAGGTAATTTTCACATCAAAATAGAAGTAATTCCCATTAAGCATATATTCTAAATATCTTATATCCACATTAATACTAAAATCATCAGCTGTTGGCTATTGTTCTTGGGGTAAGTCATCATACATTTAGTAGTTTGTAACAATGTTAACTTCTGGGTCTGTTGTTTAGAACATTGACAGGGATCTTTGTGGAGTGATCCCAGTGTTGCTGGGGCTAGACTCAATTTTAGAGGCTACAGGAGAAAACTCTTTTTCTTTTCTTTTAACAGAGTCTACAGCCACCTATACCCCTGCCTCTTGGACTCGTCCTCTACCTTCTAGCCAACCATGCATTTATTCCTCCTCAGTTACCTCTCCTCTGACAACAGTTGGCAAAAGTTCCTCATTCCTAAGGACTCAGTTGCATACATAGGGCTGGCTCCCTGTATACTTCAAGATACTCTCCCTGTCTCTCAATGTAGATGCTTTATCATATAAGAGTTCCATTGGCCAAGTAAGGTAATATATTTGCAGGCTTCAAATATTAGGACATGAGCATCTTTTCTGGACTATTCCTCTACTTGTACTATTATAATTTATCTGTAGCTCATATTTAACTAGGCACCTCTTGCTTATTTCCCAAGTCTAGTGAGTCTACCTATAAAACTTTTCTTTGGCTAGTACTAAATTCCCTTGATCCCAGGACCTTGACTATATCTCTTACCTTCTCCTCCTCTTCCTCCTCTTCCTTCTCTTCATGTCTTTCCACTCTGTGATTCCACATCAGCTTCTATGCTTTATTACATGCATTTTTGTTCCAAATTTTAGGGAAAAGATTCCGAGAGGTTTATAAACATGAATGATACAGATGTATACATATAACGAAATACTACTTTATTATCTGTCAGCATTTCATTCACAGTTCATGTACAGTTAGTTGTAGAAAAACCCAGAAGCCACACTGTGCGGTTCACTTAGGAAAGAGAAATCTAATACAAAGAACCGGGTCCATCTAAAACTCATAGAAGAGCCAGGAGGAGCCAGGGAGGGAAGGTGAGAGGAAGCCACAAGCTTTCACATTTGCTGTTTGCTCTCAGATCTATACCAAGGCACCGAGACTTCAGGAAGCTGCAGCTGATGACTACAGCTGCTTCTTACGCTGGTGCGGATGATTCACAGAGAGATGTCTGGAAGTCAGCGTGAAATCTGATAACGCCTGAAACCCACACTTCTGCCCTCCTGAGCAGATGAGCAACACTCCGGCTTGTCCAGAGCTGGACCTTCTTAACTGCCAGGCAAGAGCATTTGCTTGCCAGTCTTCTGCAAGGCCTCTGTTGGGGAGAATATTAGGAAACACGGTTTCTGGATTTATAGCTAAGAAGAGAAGAGGGATGAGCATCCCAGACAAGCGGGCACCTAGAGCCAAAGAAACGACTTCAAGGACTAAAGAGAAGAAAGCTGCCAACCCAGGAAGCAAATAACCACAGCGCTTAGGTTTCTGGCTGGTTCAAAGTTCCTGGATCCCTAAGTGTGTAGTACATATTGGTGATTTGTCTGCAACGATAACAGTTTAACAACTGTCTGTCCCTCCCGGCATCCTCTTGTCTTAGGGTTTCACTGACTACGTAATTTGTACATCGGTCTTGTTTTCCCGTCTAAGGTGGCATGTATATAAAAGAAGAATTTTGATAAGTAATAGCTGTTTCTGTGGCTGGTTTCTGAACTATAAGATATTATCTATTATATTCCTGTCATGTGAACAGCATACAGTAAAGTTCAGTGGTTCAAAGGAACAACTCACTATTTACTATAAGTATTGGCTTATTCGTCCAGGCAGGGTACAACTTGGCTCTTCTGCGTCTCACTCGAGTCTTCCATTCAGGGGCACTGCTGGCTGAACAAGGCCATTATGTGTCTGGCCTTGCTGTCATACCACACGGCCTGTCTCCATCAGTGTGGGCAAATGAGTCTCCCATACACCACACTCTCAAGTAACTAGGATCCTTGGGCTGTGCCTTAGATTCATACCTAACTGTGTTCATGTGTCACTCACTGCCAATGCCAATCAAATCTCATTAAAATTTAGCATCTTAACAATTTCTTCATACACATGAAGGCAAACCTAATGATTTTACACATTCTACAGTCAATCGTCCATGTACCTGTCAATACCTGTCTCATCACTGCTTACTGAGTTCTCCCATTAGCTCCATAGCCACCTCCCTTCCACCTTTCCACACACTGATAACAAGACCTTGAGTCTTTTGTGTCCTCCTCCTGTCTACTGTGTATATCAAGCACTCAGCAGTACTCAGTCTTGGTCCACACGTCATAGTAAAGCTCTGGGGAAGACTTATATTAAACACGCTTAAACCTGAACATCGTGAGACCCTCGGACTCACCATTGAATAAATCAAGCAGTTATCCTTGTCTGTGCATGCTGACAGCTACCACTTTGCACTCCTGGATGTGTACAGATTCAGAAAACTACTCGGACACTTCCAGTCTTCTGGAAACATTGTCAGGGAATGTCATGCTAATTAGACTGGTGTTTTACCATGAAGTGAAAGTTGGAGAGAAATAAAAACTTAGAGGTGGCAGGGATGTGCCTCGACATCTTGGTATCTCCAGAGCTGTATCTCCTACGGGGGCTGGAGAACAGGGGGCAGTTCATAAGCATTTGCTATACTAAGGGTCATTTCTTCCCATTTAACGGCCCAAGAATATGTATTGTCTATGTGAGTTCTGAAGCTGAAATATATAACTTGCTTTGCAAGGACTTCGTAAGAAATTTCACGGCACAGCATAGTCATTACTTTTTATTTTTTTAATGATACAAAAGTCAAACTCAAGCCAACCCAGGAAATAAGAGAAAGCAAGGCAAAAAGAAAGCGGATTTGACATTGGACTTAGAAGTCTTTTAGCCTGTTCATTTAGCACAACACTAATTTCCTTCTGGTTGTTAGAGAATGAGTATGTGTGTGTGTATAGCAGAAGGAGGCCCTTAAGAAAGCAGGCCAGGACAGAAGGATTACACGGGATCTGCAGTCACCTGCCAGGAAGCTCTTGCCCAGGGTGATGCTCACACAGGCTCCAGAAGCAAAGGTGGAGGGGCCCAGTTACCCTTTTCATCACAGCATAGCTGCTGTGAGCACGGTCCGGCTGCCTGGGCTGCCTGTGGCTTCTGATAGCTTAGGCTGGAGTGAGGGAGGAACAGATAATGAACCAGTAGCCTCAGAAAGCCTGTGGGTTGCCCAGGGCCTCCCTTCTGGGCGAGTCTTGCGTCAGATGTGGAGACATCCCTCAGGGGCCTGAGTAACTGCCAAGGGCAGCCTCTCCCTTTCTCTCGCTTGTCAAATTTGACACCATTTCTGTCTGGCTTTCCTCGGTTTCAAAAGAGAGACTAAGCTGTTTGCCTACATGACAAGAGTCCCACAGAACTTTCTCAGCCAGGGTTTTGAAATAAGTACCAGAGGCAGTATGCAGGCAAATACCAAGAAGTCCAGAATCTTGCTGTGTGGGTGGGGACCTGAAAGGAACCTGGGCTCCAACTGGATGCATTTGTTTCTTTTCATTTCAGGCTGCTGTTCATGTATTTTTCTTTTTTTCCTCTTTCTTTCTTCTCTCTCTCTCTCTCTCTCTCTCTCTCTCTCTCTCTCTCTCTCTCTCTCTCTCTCTCTTTTGAACTGAGATAATTTCTCCCCAAAAGGTAAAAGCTCCAAATGTGAAGACATTCATTTTTGCTCCCTTACATGCTCGAAGCTGCCTGCTGGTGGTGGGATGTTCACCTACTTTCCCTTTCACCTACTAAAGCAACCCCAGAAGGCAAGGCCCAGTGCCTGTTCTGGGCAGTAGCTTGAAGGGTTCTAGCTCATGGATTGTGATCCATGCTGGGACTTGGATAGCGGAAGTCTGGACCCTATTTATCAGAGGCAAACCCACCTCTCTGTTCTTTGCAGAGGCAACTGTTTTTGAGATTTTCTGAAGTTCACTAAGCCATAGCTTTCTTCTACATAGAACCTCAGCTTCTCCTCTTTAAGTGCAAAGGCCAACCAGCAGGATCTTTTATGCTCCGTGTAGTCCAATCTTGTGTGATTGTTTGGTCTAATGGCCAGGGTTGAGGCCAACAGAGGCCAGAGAAACCAACATTAGGAAAAAGTCCCAGATTTTGTTTCCTACCTTGGAAGATCTTTCCTGGCACCAGAATACACATGTGCTAAGTAAGAACTGACCTGAAGGGACCCACAAGTGTCTCTGCTGCCTCTTGGAATACAGAAGGGATCTCTGCTCCCCATTTCTAAAGGTACACAGCACTGCTTCCTAACTTGCTTCTCACAATTTGGTACCCCACACCAACCTTGTTTTTCCTTTACCTCTGCTAGCTCATATTTCAGCCAGCTGGGGGAGTCAGGCTTGAAGATGGTTGTGCAGTAAAGCTCTGCAGATCCACATAGCTGGAAGGGTCCTGAATAAAAACACAGAGAACTGACCCGGCTTTAGAGGAAACAAGGAAGTACATAAAGGACACCGTGCTGTCATTCTTTGTGCTGCTTGTACTCAGTACAGGGAAGCTAGGCACTGTTGTTCCCATTTCACAGGGGCACTCAGACTCTCCAGACTACATATAGGCAGAATGGACCCTGGAAGCCACAGCTCCTGTTTCCTAGTGTCCTGCTCCTAGCAATGATCAGAGCTTAGAGGAAATGACTGCACCTGTGCTCCCCTTCATTCCAGCATCAAGAGGGAAGAAGAGCGAATACTAAGAAGGAGTCACCTTTCAAATCTATTTGAATCCTGCTTTGCAATGATCAATTCCAAAGTTTGCCCAGAAGCCCATATATTTAAAACTAGCATTTCTCTTATCATGGGTAACCATTCAGTACTGTATGAATGGACATGGCCATTCACCTCCAGGGTCAGCTGTCCCCTGTCAGCAGTAAAGCCATCAGTGATCATTCTGCAGGGTAGGACTGTTCTTGAACCTCTGGCTGGCCACCGCCCTTGGCCTTCTGAAGCTGCAGGCATGTTGAAGCTCTTGCTGTTGATTGACAGGACTGTCGCACGTTGGATGTGAAACAGAGAGCGACTAAGCAACTTGAACTTACTGGAATGTGAGTTTGGAAACTAGCGAGATACCATCAGTTAAGATTCATTACTGCAAGACTGGAAACAGGTTCCACTCTGACACAGCAAAACTGGTGATTTTATGGTGAGAAACCCATCTTGACTTATTCCAACATTCAGTCACCGTATTGCTGATCCAGTTTATTTGGAATTCATGTTCTGAATTTCTCCATACTTTTGCTGAGAGCTTGGGGAGGTCCATAAATACCCAACAAATAATGAAGTAGACTAGATCTGTACAATAGGCAGATGACGGTTAGCTTATAAAAACAAGATGAACTGAAAGTTTTGTCTGGCATGTTTCAGATTTCTCTTTATTTCAGTATTCTCAATCATGCCCTCTATGGCTCTTCTTACTCTCAACACTTTTCATTCCTCAAAACCTTTCGACCTAATGTGAACTCTGAACTAATGTGGCAGCTGTATTCTACAGTACTAGGTTGTGGATGGACTGGTTGGGGAGGCTTTCAGAAACATCACACTGGGCATCGCATCCGAATCGTGGGAGAGCATGTGGGCAAGCAGGGCCTACAGCTTGGAGATGGGGAAGGCACAAGAGCAGAACACAAAGCAGGCGCACAGAGTGAAGCTCTGCATGGTGGCCTACCCTTGGTGCAGTGGCCACTGTGACACACTTGCCCATTATGCCACTTTGCCAAAAGTTGTCTGGTGGTTTTGAGTTTTGTGTTTGTGGTGTTTGAGGCATCTCTCATCTCTGCTTGATTAAGCAGCTCTAGTCCAGCATTTCCAGCCACAAAATGTTCAACAGACACTTAAAAACCAAACACAGACTCACCTCTCTCTCTCTCTCTCTCTCTCTCTCTCTCTCTCTCTCTCTCTCTCTCTCTCTCTCTCTCTGTGATGTTCTCATTCTTTACAGTGTCCACCCAAATAAGTCTCTCCTCCCCTGGATATCATACAATGATCACTTCATTTTGTTTAAAAGCAGTTAATGGAGTGGCTGGCAGAGGTTGCTTAATTGGACCTACTAAAATAGTAGGTTTTAAGTCAGATTTCAAAAGCTTGTCTACCTATGCTTCAGTTTCATCTAAGAAAGAGGGTCCCTGGATCTAGAAGGATTATAGAAGTCTCCAGCACATACCAGGTGGTAATTTTAAATGCAGATACCTTTCCTTCTATGGATCAGGGTGGTGGAAGCTGAAAGAGACACTGAACTGTGTGTTCCCCTACAGTTATAGGAGGAGGTGACAGGAACTGGGTAGCCCACTGTGGTGAGTCACGGAAGCTTTTGGGAGTGTCTTCCAGTTTCCCTCAGTTTGTCACGACTATGCATCACGTTCTGTCTATGGAAGCAAGGACTAAGAGGTGCTTTCAATCTCTATCTGAGCACCATTCTCCCCAGCTCCGTATCGGTCTACCATTTACATGGGAAACTTAAGATTCTTGCATTAATTCACACATGTATAGCCATGTATCAAACAAAATGCAGTCTATTCTTTCTATTTTTTTTAATTAAAAAATGTGATGCAATACATATCACATCAACTTTTTCATCTTGCAAAACCAAAGTTCTGTGCTCATGAAACAACAGCCCAGTCTCCCTCCCTCCAGTGTCTGGTAACCACTATTCCAACACTCTATCTCTAAACTCTGACTATTCCTGACATGTTATACAAGTAGAACAGAATGGTATCCTTGAGGCTCCCACAAGGCACGACCTGTCAGCACATCTTTCAGACTCAGTAATATTCCACCAGATGCATGTGGTACATTTAAAACTTCCCTTACCTGCCCACAGACACTTGGGAAATTACTGTAAATACCTCCGCTGTGAGCAGAGCACAAACATGTGTGCACTTCTCTGTTATAGGTTCTTTGGGACAGAGAGCCAGAAGTGTAACTGAGACACATGATAATGCTCTCGGTAATGCTGAAGGGGTCTGCATACTACTGCTTCCCAACAGAACTACTGCTCTGTTCACTGTCATGAGGCCGCTACTCTAAGACTTGCATCTAGGAGCAGAATGTGTTGAGGCAGCTTTAATTCACAGAACTGCTCTGCACCAGCCCCACTTTCCCAGCCGATGGGAGTCAGAAGTTCAATCAGGGTGACAAACTAAAGGGTCCCCACCAGCTTCTGTGACTCACCACAGTGGGCTACTGAGGCCCTGGCACTTCCTCCCATTGTTAGGAGGAAGGAAGAGACCAAATGGCTCCCGGGTGTTCTGGGACCCTATGAGTGCTTGCCGGGAACTGCTTTCCATTTCCAGTCTTCTTTCCTGGGATCTGAAAATGCCCTAGACAAAGGGGTTTGTAGATATACTTATGCTCAAGTTTTCATGCCCATGTCAAGTAAGGAAAATATGGATGTCAATCAATGCCTCTGCCAGATCAGCCTGGCAGGGGGCTTCCTGAATTTGGGAAGACCACAGCTTTATCCAACCTGCAGTGGGCACCAGAACTTTCCCGAGTGTCAAGCTAGCTGGGCATCAACCAAGACCTACATCTATCTACAAAGTGAGATCAACATTAGGTTTTCAAAGAAAAGAGATGCAAAAACTGGCCTCTCCCCACCCCTTCACACTTCTATGTGAAGGGAGGAAAATTTCTCCCTGACCATGGCCATGAAGCTCAGAAGGCAGACCTCTTGAATGTGTATGTCACTCCTCTGCTCTGATGGAAAAACTGAGAGCTTGGGCTGGGCCTTTACCTCTCTGACCTCAGTTTCTTTTGTCTATTAAGGGGAAAAGGAGCAACACGCCTAAACAAACAAAACCCTATGGACTGCTAATCGCCCAGCATAGAGAGGAGGTAACTGCAAAATCCAGACTTAGTGCAATGCTTCGGTTTGTGGGAACAAGTCCAGCTCATGCACCCCCCCCCCTGCATCTTCCCTGAGCTAGTGGCATCTGGTCCATCATCTCCCCCACAGCTACCTGTGTTCTGAATTGCCCTCCCCTTTCTCCTCCTACACGGACCTCCCCAGCTGCCTCTGCCTGGAGAGTTCGCTTAGCACATGTGTTTGCAACGGCCCTTTTTTGCTTTCCACGCCGCTGCCTCCTCCTCTAAATTCAATCCAGAACAATTTCTTTTGTGCCACCCACAGAGGCAAGGCACACTACTAGGCACATGTCCCAGACACATGGTTGGTGCTAGTTGAAGGAGGTGGAGATCTCTGGACTCAACAAACCTGCTTTCTTGGAAACACACACTCTTCTGAGTAACCAGCACATGATCATCCAAGTGGCATCTCGGACCAAACAGCGTGTGGCTAGCAGCTCCTGGAGCCCTGGCCTGTGAAATACGGGAAGCAGGCGTGCAACTGAGTGAACAGGCATTCCAATAATAGCGTCAGAAGGAGAGGATGGTTAAATGCCCTGACTCACGTCCCCAGTGCGTGCAGGGCTGTCTCAGAGGCAGAGGGGTGGGGTGGGCTGTGGGCTGTGGGCTGTGGGTGGGGCGGGGCGACTTCTTTGTGCACGGGGCATTACCCAGGAAGACCAGGAAATGGGCAGAGTACATACGGGAGCCCTGGAGCTTGAGGTGTGCGGGGGTTCAACTGCACTGACTCACCCAGGAAGGTGAGAGGGCAAGGACCAAATATGAAGCAAGTTGCCTATCAGGGAAGCCCTCAGAGAAACAGGAAGTCTGATCAGCTGGTAAAAAGCTCTGAAAAGAAAACTCAACCTTGACATTATGCTTTTGTTCTCTGTTCTCACACTTTTCTTTCTCTTTCTTTCTTTCTTTCTTTCTTTCTTTCTTTCTTTCTTTCTTTCTTCTCCTCCTCCTCCTCCTCCTCCTCCTCCTCCTCCTCCTCCTCCTCCTTCTCCTCTTCCTTCTTCTTTTCTCTCTCTCTTTTTCAAGATGGGCATTTGCTGAGCATAGCACCACGGTACTGAGTGTCTCTGACCTGCTGCTTGGAGGGCGTGATTCTGTCTGGACCTGTAGTTGGGGAGAATCCTGATGAGTATGTGAAGGAGGTGAAGGATTTGGGGGACTCTCAGCATCAGGTTTCTTTCCCAGCCTCATTGCTGTACTAACAGATATTGACTGAGCCTCAGCTTCAGTTTTGTAGAAACTGCCCAGCCCAAAGGGTGCTAGCTGGGCAGGCACTCAGCTTCCGAAAGACATCAGCAGAAACACCATGCTGAGCCATCCCAGAAAAAGAGGCATCTTCTGACATTGTCTACCCAAGGGTAGATAACTTTTTCTAATAGCATAAAGACACTCTGAGTGCCAGACACAGCTCTGTTTACTGACATTCCAGACTTAAGAGAATTTGGTGGGCACTGCTCCATTCAATTATTATAATAAACTAAGAGGAAGGCTGACTATTTCCCATTTTCCAGAGGAGACAATGGAAGCACACGGGGTAATCTTATATACCGCTGTGAGTCTCAGATAGGAAATTTGTACATAGACCATACTGCCTCCTGGCATGGTCTTTTTGTAGACCTAGTTGATTACTTAAATCATGGGAGGCTGAGAATGCCCTGTGTTCTCAGAGGAGGCTTAAAGGTTGACAAAGAATGGCAATTTGTTGGGGAATTCTTTAGAAGATGTACCAATCTTCATGGCCAACCTGCCCCAGGACTAACTTCCAAGCAAGATAAAGATCTAAGTGTCCCTTGGCTGGGAAGCAAGTCTGCATAGAAGGTTCCCAGACAATGTAAGAGAAGCATCCATGTTGATGAACACTCGCTACCTCTCGCATCCCCTCAGTGCCCCCAGGGAGCGTTGTTCTGCACACAAGGGATGATGCAGGAATCTGCAGGGAATAAGCTGCAGGCTGTCTGCCATCCAAATGAGCCTGTAGCTCACAGAGGGACTGAACGCTTCAGCCCTGATACTCTTCCAGCATCAGAACTCAGGTTTGGCATGCTTACTGGTTCCCCAGGTAATTCCAGAAACAGGAGTTCTGAGAACCATTCTTTGTGTAACTCCATTGTGGCTCTTTCTTGTCACTGTAGGTCATCTCATCTGCATAAATTGATGAGACTGACCTTGAAAACCCTTTGGTTGAATGGATGCTAACAGTTCTGGAGTCTTGACTGACATGCCATGTGTTTTCAAAATAGCTTCATCTCTCAAAAGGACCTAGAAACTTATTTGTGGTGGCCCCAGAGTGGGCTTCTGGCAGAGGAGGGAGTACCTGGGATGGGATGAAATGCCTGGAAGAAAAACATAAAAGGGGAAGGTAAAACTTCCAGTGACCTGACCCATATTTTGGGGGCTCAAAATTTCTGTAAAACTAAATGTTTTTATGTATAAAGACAAAGGTTTGGTAAATGAGCATGAATAGGGAATTATATTCTGCAAGGACAGCCTACATCTTTAAATTTAGGCATGAAAGATTATTCAGGCCAGACTTTGAAGTACTTCCTCGAATTTGCAACTTGATCCCACTCCACCACACAACAGTAGGCAGCCTGAGCTCAGTTGTGATTTGCAACACATTACAAAGGCATACGGCCTAGAAATGCCTTTGCAATCTGGCAGACGAGTCTGAGTCTTCCTTCGGTGGCTTCCTTTGGAAGTACCTCAGTCTCTTTGTCATCTGCCATCTTGGGAGGGACTGCTGACAAACTTGGCACGCAGCTATGGGAAGGACCACAGGTAAGACAGATGCGAGATCCTAAGAGACACCCATAGAGGCATGGCTATAGATTCATAGGCTAAAGGGCAGTTTTGTTTATTCTTGTTGTGGTTTGAAAGTCAGCTTATGTGTTTGAACACCTAATCTCCCACATTTGTGCTATTTTTGGAAGGTTCTAGAAGTTTTAGAAGATGAGCCCTTGCTGCAGGAAGTGGGTCACCGGGTGGGTTGGGGAACTTGAGGTTTTATGTCCTGGCCTCATTCACTTTCTGTTGCTTTTCTAAATTCTGTTTCACCAAGCTGTGAGGAGATGAGGAGCCCCAGCCACACACTCTTGTCACCATGCAGCTGCCTGCTGTGATACCTTACCCTCCACAGCAGACAACATTCCCTCAAACTGTGAGCCCAGGTAAACTTCTTCTTCCCTAAGTTGCTTTTGTCTGGTTATTTTGTCACACAATGAGTAATTAATTCACCACCACCCCCCACCCCCATCTTTACAGGTAGTGCCCGACTATCATTGTGCAGCCCGCCAAGAACTAGGAGCATCCCACCCCCATTCTTGCCCCATTTATTAAAGTTAGTACTTTCTCATTACAAGTCAACAGTTGCCTACATCATATATTCTTGCTTCTTCCTGTCTCAAGGGGATGGAGGTCTGTACGTCAACGATGCACACCGTGTTCTAACACGGCAGATTTCTCTCCCTTAATCAACATCCCTTGGACCCTTTTCCAATGTCTACTGCTTTGAACAGTTCCCAGAACTGCCCAGAGAAGAATTGCAACTGGCCAGGATTCACTTCTCCCAGGAAGGTAGCTCCAGGGTAGAGCTGAAGCCACAGCCAAGAGCTCTCTTCTGGCAAGACAAGACACCCCGGCCTTGACTATCTCAAAATTCACTGCATTTCATACCTGGGGTTGGTTGAGCCAGAATGGGAGAAAATAAGGGCCATTAGGTTCTTTCTGCTTTTTCCCTCGCTGTGACAGATACTCCATCACAGGGCATGTTAGAAACAAGAGCAGAGACTGAAACTGGGCAGCCTCTCTGGGCCTCAGTTCACTCAAATGTAGATCAAATCAGTTGACGACAGACTGTGGCTCTTACACTGTACAGGTCTATCACATGTTGTCACTGTTAATCTGTCCCACATTTACATGAATGTATATGTAATAAGGAGTTACATCTAGTAATCTAACCTACTCAAATTTGACTGACTCTATAAGGGTTGTTTTCTTTTATTTGGTTTAAAATACCATAAAATTACTTTTTACATGCATATATATACATTATATATTTATACAAAGACAATACCAAATCTTACATAACTATTTATGGGTGATTTAAAATTTTCTCTAGCTTAGCTTTTATCATACCAAACATTAGAACCTGAACCCATAAAAGCTGAGATGTCCTGTACTTTATTACTGTGTTGCTTGGGAGACAATAGACTATAGAGAAAGGAATATGGCTCTCAGAAAGATTGGCTGGGTTTGTATCGTGCACTGGAATCTCTACATGGTCACACTAATTTTGTGGTCTTGAACAATTATTTAAGATTGTCTAGCATCTTTATCAATGGATAAGAATAATATTGCTCACTTTAGGAAGATTCTGTTAAATGGTACAGCTAAGACAGTTTATCTCTTGGAATATGATGCTTTTTGATTGGCATGTATATGAGCCAGCCCATATACATTTACCTACCTCACATTATTTTATATAGTCAAATCAAATATTTCAGAGGCCATTAATGTACAACAGAGAAATTACCTAATGTTTCTCTGAGGGCCATGAATCAGGCTTTAGTAAGGCAGGCTACACATTCACAGAGGGATGTGGCCATGTAAACTTGGGGCATTCTCTGCTCTCCCTCACACATCATATTAACATGTTAAGATTCAAGATGTCATAAGGAGTTCATAGAAAGTTGAGAAGAATCGCCTTTATGAAGAGTCCATTAGGAGAGTCACACCATCATTGTTGTGGCAGTGATAGTAGGACCCCGAAGGAAAGGAACAGACCTTCAGGTCTGAAGAAGAGCTTCATTAGGAAAGACAGATGTCATGGATAGCATGACATGAAGTGGGCCCTTCAGGAAGAGACATACCATTCAGTTCTGAAGGACAAAGGCAGTCCATTGCTATTATAGGTTTTGTCCATATCACAGGGTCAAGTGTATATGCCAAGTCATAAAACAGAAATTTACTAGATAAAAGTAATGCTATAATTCAAGATTATCCTGGGCCTAGGTATCAGGGAGGTTGGGCTTATAGCTGTAAAAGGAAGGAAGACTGTAAGCTAAAAGCAGGCATGCTTATCAACTCTATCCAGGGATCTACAGAGGACATAGCCTGATCTTTGGTAGAGAGAAAAAGTGACAGCTTGAAGCATCTCTGAGCTAATATAAGTGCCAGAGAAACTTTATTAAAAACAAACAAACAAACAAACAAAACAACAGAAAACACTTGCTGAAGAGTTTAATTCAGTTTTCTAATACATTACATTTCCTAAGACATATCTTAGAACTAACAAATAGTCCTAGAATCATATTTGCAGAGCCCAAAATACACTCCCAGAAACCTTTCTAAGGTCCACAACTTTTAAGAGCCTAGGTTACTATGGGCACAGATGACTCTACCTTCCAGGAGTCCCTGCCTAGGCAAATAGGCTCCTATATAGCAGTTGGGTAGGTCAGTCAGTCTGAATGACACTGACTTCAGAATTACTAGGAGACACTTTGTAAAAATGCATATTCTTTGGCTGCATTCCCAATTGGTTGAGCAAGAGAAGGTCAGAGCTGTGCATTTTAAATGGCCATGACAAGCATCAAACCAAATTCTAGGTACCCTGGCTAGGTGTTGGGAATTAAGGTCAAGCAAGTGGAGGAGACAGGCCTCTCCCTCCTCCCTCCCCAATGCAGCCCCCAGAGATGATTTAGGTCATGAACTAGAGACTCTGGAATGGGAAAGGAATCCTTGCTACCCGGTCCCCTGGTCCCCTCGGTGGCTTTAGGAGACTGCCATTCATTGTCATTTGTGTGAGTTCCCCTAATTAACAGTCTGCTTTCCTTTGGCCAGCTTGCTGAGACCCTGACCTCCCCAGAATGAGCATCTGGTCTATGGCAGATGCTGCTAAAAGGTGTCCCTTAAGAAAACTACACTTCCAACCCCCTGCCATGCCTACATAAAAATACTCAGTGTGTGGTGGCACTGAAGGAAAAAAAGCCACCCATGTTGGGTAGCGAGTCCCCCCAGGACTGGAGATCCAAAATGGATGGGGTTAGCCTTTCACTGTGAGAAGGGCATTTTGGAGATGGATGGTTTGCCCAAGAGACTCCTGGTGTTCCTGTTATTAGTACTAAGTCTGCTTGAGGGCATAAGGGGCCAGAGTCCTTGCTCTAATCTTTTGGAATTTAAATGCTGCCTTCTGGGCTGCACAGATAAGCTCAACCTCTGGTTCTACAACATAGAAATCTCGAAGGTTATGACCCCTCCAAATGCTACCATGCCTCCCTGGAAGGAGTCTGGGATCCTATCTTGAGCTAGAACTGTTTGTCTCCTGAGGAGACTGGAGCTGTTTGCCTTGTTATTTCTCGCGTGCTGATTTATAAAACATGTGGGATTTCACCATGCCTCTGTAAGCCTCTGTGGCTAGCTATCTGCATGTGCTGAATAATAAAATAGTTGTCTTTATTTCTACCTTGGCTGGAGAGCTCTTTGTTTGCTGCCTGAAACCTCCAGCTGTTCTATAACAGAATGGAAGTCAGACATTCCATGCTGGGCAGAGCTGTGACCATTGGGAAGACACTGAATACTATTCATTTGCTATGGCCCTTGGGAGCTGGGTGTCAGGGAGCTGGAGAGGAAGGATGAAGAACAGGAGCTCATTGAGCAAGCGCAGTTAGTTAGTGTGTTGGATGGGCAGGGTGAAGCCCCTTCCAGTGTTGGTGGTACTTGTGTTCTCCCCTTCATGGAATGAGGTCGCTTACCACTTTAATGAGTGGAAAGTCCACGTCCACGTTTTCTCTGCTTCCCATCCCCCTTTCCTTCATTTGGGAAGGGAAAAGAAGCAAGGTAGGAACTTGTATAGATGAAGAGGACAAAGATGGAGTTTAGGGACCAATTCTCTGGATGCAGGCTGGATGCAAGAGTCATCTTGTTTCCTGGGCTTGATCATCACCAAACTCAATGGCTGTCTTACCCTAAAATTCCACTTTGTTTTCTCCATCCTAATACTGCATGATCACTCTGCTCCAGTACCAGAGAAAGAGGGGTGTGTTTAACAAATTCAGAAAAGTGACTGGATTGTCACAGGACATGACTCCTCTGCAACAATTGTGTGTTCAAAGAAAGATGTAGTTGGGGTGTAGGGGCCATAACAGCTCTTCTGTCACTTATCTCTGGTCTCTTCAAATGGTGGTCTAACAGCTTGTCTGGCTGGATCACATGGTCTTTTCTTCTTTCTTTCTTTCTTTCTTTCTTTCTTTCTTTCTTTCTTTCTTTCTTTCTTTCTTCCTTTCTTTCTTTCAAGGAAGTTGCTAAATGGGAAGGCAATGTGATTTTAAGATGGTTTCATTATAATCTTAATTACATACCTCACATATCTGGCTCTGCGAGAGTCACCTCCATCTGATGACATTTCTCTCATGTTCCGCTTCACAGTATACAATGGTAGCTATTGCTCTTTTCTGCAGGGTGAGTGTAAAGACTCACAGGACCCTTTAAGGAGCAGAATGAAAGAATCACAGTATCCCGGGGTCTCCGTGACACTGCCCACTGTCCACTGGGCAGACCAACACCTGCCAAGCAGAGTGCAGGAAACCCCTGACTACCAGGGTGCTCTAGCTGCCTGCATCTGGATGGCTCTTACTGGAGTTTCTCTATATTCCTAGGCTCTTTTTTTTGACATAGTGACCCATTTTACCTCTTTCTGTCCAGAAGTAGATGTTTCTCAGGGGGTATGAATCCTTTTTTTTTTCTTTCTTTCTTTTTTTTTTTTTTAAATCCATAACAATGCAGGCAATCCCCAAACATCACACACTTTGTGCTTGTTCAAAGTCCTTGAACAGGCTTTGAAAAAACTTAACAAAGCTGTTACCCCTGGGTTCACACCTGGTGTGAGGCTGCAGAGCCTGAAATATTACTTGACAAACCACTTCAAAGTTCACCACAGGGACAGGAGCACAAAAACCTCTTCCCTCTAACTATCATGTATCTTTCCTTACAGCTGAGTAATACGTCCCACTGTACACACCGAGATCCAGTGTTTCTGAGTTAGGCCAAAGCCAATGCCGTGTCACGGAGCAGTTTGATCCTTCTCATTAGTCAGCTGAATGTTACCACATGTAATAAATCAAGGAGAGCTGCATGCCTCCTTACAGAAGGAATGTGCCTTCATTCTCTACCACAACAAGCCAGGAGTAATTTATATACTGCCTGGAGACCAGTAGCACAAATCCTGATAAGTAACCACTCAACCCAAGCCAACTGCCCCCATTATCCATTATAGAACTTAGAAACACACTCATAAGAGCCAATCTTCTTGACTCATACTGCCATCAAATTTATCTATTTTTTTTCTTCCCCAAGTAACATCTCTCCCATTTGGCTGGATGATGCTAGTGGGCATGTTTATTCCTTTAAGATGTTGCAGTGTGTTTGAAAAGTAAATGAGTTAAATGTGGAAAAAGTCTGAATTCCTTTCCACTATGGTAGAGATAACTTAAGTGTTACATGTGTTCAGATTGGCTATTTATTTTAATTGGTTTCATAGTGCTTTTAGCTGAAGCAAGAAGTTCTAGTGGGGTTCTCAGAAGCCAGGCCATTCATGAGGGATGGCTTTTATTAGTAGGCACAGTGGCAATGGGAGGCATCCTACCAGCTCAAGTGAGAAAGTAATAGAGATGTTTAGATGCTGTTAGTAAAAATACATTGGAAAGAGGGAAACACTATTCCAAAATAAGCACAAATGAGTAGAGATAACTCTCAAATACCACCAGTGAACAGGGTATAAAAACCAAACGTTTGACTCTATCTTAAAAAAAAAATTGGTGCTAGGAACATTAGTGGATCTACCAAATGGTACCAGTATAGAATGTGCGATTTGGACATTTAGGGGAACTGAGCAAGAATATTGAGAAAAGTCTGTACTTTGAAAGAACTTGCTGTAGTTTTGAATTAAGAATGTGACTAAGAAAGGAACCAGAGGAAGATCCCCAAGGTTCCAGAGGGCCTACTAAAGGAACTGTAGAACTAGGAGACCCAAGCTGCTCCAGACATTTGCCAAGGGATGTAATATTAGATAGCTAGAGTGTCACTAGCAAACTTTTGTAAGGCAATCCCCAAAGCAGTTATCCTTACAATACAGAAAGGAAGTGCCAATGTTCTGCACAAAAGGTCTGACTATCTATCTGCCCTTTTCTTTCCACTGCTGCCCATACCTACGCCACTCTTTATGCTCTGGCCGTACTTGCCCTTGAGTTTCCCAATCGGAAACATCTTCACACTCCCCTACCTCTTCTAGTTAGCATGCTAACCTCTCAGTCTCAGGGCAATGGGTTCAACTTCTGAAAAACCACCTTCAATTCTATGACTAAAAAAAGATACCTGGCTCACAGACCTGTACTCTACATTGAGACCCACAGATCCCACTTTGTAATTACTCTCCTGTGGCAGTTGGCATACATCTCTCCCTGATGCTCTGCACATGCCACAAAGAGGACACCACAACTGGCTCACATGCCTTGGTGTCCCCAGCACCAAGCACACATTTGACACTTAATAAGTGTTCTGAAAATGCTACTTGGCTTCATAAATGATTCAATCAACCATTCTCCTCATCAAGGCAGGTCAGGAGAGGGAACAGGCTGTGTATCCTTGAGCAAATGACTTGTTCTCCCTCATCTTCAATTTCCTTATTTATATCAAAGATGTCATCAATAATGCACCTAGCTCTGGGGTTGCTTTGAGGATTAAGTACTACATGCAAACCACTGGATGAGTATCCAGTCCTAAGCATGTTCTGTAAATGTTTATTGTTGGTGTCTCTGTTTAACCTTTTTGCTTTCTCATCTACAAACTGATGGTTTTGAAGGTTCCTGGTTGCTTTAAACTTGCTGACTCCTACCTATCCCTAGAAGAAAAGTTCTTTGTTCTCTGGATTTCTCAACTTGGCAACTTTAACCAACCTCTATTAACCTTTTTTTTTAAAACCCCAGTTAAAAAATTCTACAGGAACAAGTAATGACTCATCGTCTTATAATAATACGCATGCATTTAAGGCATGGCCAGAATGACTTTCCGAACTTGCATTTCATCTACCAAGCTGTTCATTTTTCTTAAAGGATGCTGGGAAGTGCAAAGCAGGATGGTTTGGAATGATAAACTTTTTTTTCATATGTAGTTCCAAAGAGAGTTGTTGGATTTGGGTTTTGTTTATTTGGTTTTACTTTTGAGGGTCTAAGAAGAGGGCAAATATACAAGCCCTTAACAAAGGAAAAAACATAAACACTAAGAATAAAATAGTTGTATTAATGCAAGTCAAAAATTTGATAGAGATATGCATTATACTTTGTGCCTTGCTGGCTATACCATAGATCATTCAGCTCTCAATGCACATATAAGAAATTACATTTGTTGCCCAATAGCTGTGGATTAAATGTGTGAGACCCTACCCCTGAAATCAAACTACGATCTTACACCATGCAGATACTTTTATGTCCATTTTAGTCATAAGGAAGTTGAGACTTCATGGCATAAGATTAAAACTTTGAAAGTCACCTCATTCTCTACATCTCAAGCCAATGCCTGGTAGCCACAAAGCAATGTAGACTTCATGAAGAGACGCACGGCTCTGCTTTTGTTACTGTCCATGTCCTGTAAGTGTGAGCAATGCTCTGTGCTTGTTTCCCATAAGTACATCCTTATTGATAATGTCAATAAAGTGCATTTCATCATCTACTTGGAAAGGATCTGGCCCTGTCTCGGTAGTATTTTGCCTTCTAGATGGGGCAGAACAATGCACCACAGTGTCCAAGGGCTTCTCATTTGTCACTGGGACCTTTCCTATTTGGAACGCACTTCCTTCTTCCCAGACTTCAGCAAACAAAATATCTTGGTCCAAGCAATTGTTTCTGTAATGGATGCAGTTGCACTGGTAAGCACCTTCTACCCACATTCCTGTGTTTTCTTTTTCAGTGCTTAATTTTAGGTTGACTCATAGTGTCAAAAACCATTTCAATGTTAGTTGAAGCTAGAGGGAGATAGGCATCAAAAATGTCAATGTTTGTAGACATTTGCAACTCAGGGAGGGGTCTATCCTGCAAGGTCTTATTTCCACTTCCCAGATGAAGGACAGATTACATTACTTGTCCTGATTTGATTTGATTTTTCTTTAAAGTCTATGTTAAAGTTGAATACCAGAAAGGCCTTGAGTACACCTATCCTAGTTAGGGTTTCTGTTGCTGTGAAGAGACACCATGACCAAAGCAACTCTTATAAATGGCAACATGTAACTCGGGCTGGCTTTACAGGTTCAGAGGTTTTTTTCTTTATCATCATGGCAGGAAGCATGGCAGCATCCAGGCAGTCATGGTGCTGGAGGAGCTGAGAGTTCTACATCTTACTCCAAAGTCAAACAGAAGACTGGCTCCTATGTAGCTAGGAGGAGAGTCTCAAAGCCCACCTCTACAACGACACACTTCCTCTAACAAGGCCACGCCTACTCCAACAAGGCCACTCTTCCTAATAGTGCCACTTCCTGGGCCAAGCATACTCAAACCACCACAACACTCATCAATATTATTACTCTCCTATTCAACACTAGAAGGGCCTTCATCTTACCTGCCATTCATCTCCATCTCATCAAGGAGAAAACCAGATTTGGAGTTTTCTGCCAAAATGTGATTATAATAATGTATTATTTTTCTAGACATAGTGTGGACAAGGTCTTTTATACATAACTGTACAATGGTGAAAGTTGTAAAAACAGCACTTGCCCTGTAGGCTTCTAAATAAGAAACAGCACCTCAGCAAGTCCTATCCCTGCATGGCAGACAAAGCTATGGAAATGGCAGAAAATTAAAGAAAAACCATATGCATGTATGTGGTCAGGGCTGCTGCTCTAACAGGAAATTCTGCATGAGATTTCTCACAAGTGGCCCATACCTGACTTTGTAGTCACAGAGCCTTTGTATGACTATCTCCAACTAAATATGTGGCTGCCACATCCACAGACTGTAATGGTTGACAAAGATTGGGTCTCATTCATCTTTGCCATATTTCCCAGACCCAGCCATTCCACTTGCAGGGCAGCCTCCTTTCTTATTTCCATAAGCCTGTGTACTGTCACTTTAAAGCAAGGACAGCTACCTCTTAGTCCTCAACCTCCAGATTGACATATGGACTACATATTAGCTATACATGGGCAACTTGAAGAGACACACTGAATGCCTGAGAGTGAGCAAATAGTTCTAGTCTTGGCTGTGGAGATTGCAAGATGAGCTTCTTTGTAATATGGATTTCCAGATCCTACCTTTGCAGGTTCTTTTGTTGTAGGTTTGGGGGAACACCTCAGTTGAGTTTGCTGCAGAAGCTCATACTTCAAAAAACACCCCAGCAACTGCCAAGTAATTAAAAGAATGAATGGATCATGATATATTGAATAATGTCATTAGTTAAACAGTGTTTCCCAAATTCGCATTATTATGACAACCACTGACACTCATGTCAAGAATGCTACTTTCTAGGCCTCCTTAAGATCTCATACTAGCTGCCACCATCTGGGAATCTACTGCACTGGCTCTCTGGACAAGGCTACTGATGGGATTTTGGGGGAATACCACCACAAACAGTGGTGGTTTCTGTAGTTCTCATAATATTCACTTTCTGATCTCTGAAGCAAAAACTTGGGGAGAACATATCAAAGTAAGCACCCAGATTCCTGTTGCCTCAAGAAGACTGCTCCTTTGCTGTGCCACCATTTTTGGAGGAAACTGGTTTTCTTGGTCATGGACTTGAAGACACTTCCTGTAAACAGCCTAGCAGTGGGGATGCCAATAGCTTTTAATACGCTTAGGTGGGTTTTCAGAAGATTTAATGATAGATACTCTGTGAGCACCAATCAAAGTAGATAAACAGAGTGATTTAAGCAATCAGGAACTTAGTGTCTAAATAGCAGCCCTGGAATATTCTAAATGATGGCCTTTTAGTTGCTTAAGCTTAATGGGGTTTGGGAATATTGACCTATTTCCAAGACTTCCTTCTACTCCTTCGCTCCCATACTCACAAGAAAGCCTTGAGGTTGGTATCTGTCTTTGAAGTAATGGTCGGTAATTTTGATGGAGTTTGGCTATTATGACTTTCTCTGTTTAACTTGTTGCGTGCACTGTGGCCTGACATCGAATTTCTTAACAGGCCAGAAGCAGTTTTCAAATGTGCAAGCCTTCTGTGCCTGGGGAAAAGTGTGAACTTTTGCCTTTGTAATAAGATATGCTCCAATTACCAACTTTAGCAATTTAATATAGTTGAATAATAACTAAACGGGACACTCTGTCACTCAGTCATTATTCAAGCTTCTGTTGGGGATGAAATGAGGGGTTGCCCGAGGTCAGCTTACTCCTGGGGGGGGGAGCTTAAAAACGAACTCCGAGAAATTTCTTTTTTAAAAAATTATTTTTACAAAAATATTTAAAATTCCAGAAAGAACATCTCAAACCTCAAATCAAATTTTATAAAAAAGGATTATAAAGTGCATTAAAAACTCATTTGATGTTTTTTTAAATAGCAGAGTAGTACTTTGTGTGTTATTTTTGTACTTGGAAAATGTGGTGGTGATATAAAGCAACCGTCTAGGTATTTGATCTAATGAGTGCTTCGTGGATAAAGATGATCCAGAGGAGCCCGTTTTCCCATTGGCCAGAGATGTGTGCATGTTTCCCCTCAGCCTGCTCTGCAGGGAGCCTCACAGAAACAGTCCAGGATCCATGACAAGGTTTATATACTTGTATCTTGCTTTGATGCATACAAGACTTACCCATGGAGAATTACTTATGTGTGATGCTTGGAGAAGCCAAGACTTTTTATTTGCTTGTTTTGCTTTCAGGTTTTGTTGCCTATTTTGCTTTTTGTTTTTCAGATGTACTGCAGGCCAAGTTTTTCCTATATCTGGGACTTAGACTCTTTGGAAAATTAATATGTTTCATTTATGTACTTAGAACATATAGATCATGTGCCCTAGAGCAGTTGTTCCCAACCTTCCTAATGCTATGTGATCCTTTAATATCATTCCTCATCTTACTGTGAACCCCCAAACCATAAAATTATTTTGTTACTACTTTATAACTATAAATTTGATACTACTATGAACTGTACTGCAAATATCTGTGGGTTTTGATGGTCTTCGGTGACCCCTGTGAAAGTGTGGTCTGACCCGGGGTCTCAGCCTACAGATTAAGAACCATTGTCCTAGAGTTTCATGACAGAGAGAAAACATGGTCATCCAGGAAGGCTGCTCTGTCCCTATAGTGGAAAATGTTGTTCGGAAGAACCTGAATTTGAGTTGCAGGCTAGTGCTGGGCACCTCAGTTAAGGCAGAAGTTATCTCTCAGGAAAGACATCTTTCCAGAATACCCATGCCCTGATTAGTACCATCCCATTCCCTTATTTTATTCCCCATGTGGACATTACATCTAACGAGATCATAGATGCTTTCTGACCTCATACTTTCAGAGTCTTAAATGGACCACATCTACTTCTGGACCAAGAGGGTTCTTGATGCCAAGAGGAGTCAGAACAGTTGCAAATTAGCTCTAGAAAGAGTTCTGGAAAGTGCAGGAGGTCATGAGAGATGTACCCCACCTATAGAGGCCTGGCCACTTCTCCCCAATTCTAGGTTATGCCATTTTTAGGGTTTTATTTTTAAGCCACAGACTAGGTTAAGAAAACAAACCACAAGACCATATAATCTCTAAGTCTGAGATGCTTGGCTTTAAAGCATTTTTATAATTGCTGATATTCTTTACAGTGAATATTCTATACAGTGAGTATTCCTTGTGGACAGAGGTGTTTTTTTTTTCTTCCCTTTCTAGAGCAGGCTAATATAAGTGCTTATACATTTTAAGTTCATGGTATAAAATATGTATCTCTTAGGTTGTAGTGTCCATCCAATAATATGTTCCCCAAAAGTCACCTACAAATCTTTTCCCCACCAAAACAGATTGAAGTGCTTAAAGCAGCAATTAAAAAAATGATTTAAAATTGTTTACAGGCATTGTCCTGGTTCCATTTCTGTTGCTGTGATAGAACTCCATGACAAAAAAAACAAAACAAAACAAAACAAAAAAACAAAACAAACCCAAACAAGAAAAACAAACCCAAACAAACAAACAAAAAAAACCAAAACAACAACTTGTGGCCACAGGGCTTGGGGCAGTCACAGTGATGGTATCTAAGAGCAGCTAATTATATCTACAGACAAAACAGAGAAAAGTAATACGTGTACATCCATTTACTTGCCTGTTGCTTTTGCTCAGCTCAGATTTCTTCACTCTTACAGTTCCAGGCCTTCCAGCCTAGGGAATGATTACGCTTACATGGACCTGAGTCTTTCCATAGCAGTTACCATAATTAAGACAATCACATATAGACAACCCTACAGGCCAACCCAATGTAGAAAATCCCTCATTGATACATTCTTCCCAAGTGATGAAGGTTGTGCCAACCTAACAAACTAGCAACCACAGGCATATAATGTATACAGGGTATACAATTGTCTTACTCCCCACCTCAGCCCTCTCTTCTATCACTTCCTCCTTTCTTTAATTTTTTGTTCCCCTAGACAATCTCACTTCCATTCTTATTTAATCTAAGCATATATAATTTTAGGGGACTACAGAAAATCCAGGCCCCACAAAGAGAAGGAAACTTATATTTGTCTTCCTGAAACTGGTTTAATTCATGTAATATATTTATCCTCAGTAACATCCATTTTTTTTCTGCATTGTTTCAGTAGAACCAACGTCCTCTTTTCCCTGACCTTGGCCACCTGTGAGCTGGAGCACCTAATGTGGGAGAATTAGTGGATGGACTGTCCCATGGCAGAACTGCCCCAGGGAGAATCTAAAATATACAGGGAACCTCTGACAGACCACAGCCACCTTAGAATGGTCTGAGAATGAGTTTATTACTGTCTTCAACTAGGTCCAACTTAACTCTTTCCGTGTCTCCTCATCTTTATTTTGAGGCCATCTTTAAGGCTACGCTCTGCCCCTAAAATCAGCACCAAACCAAGTTCCTCATTCTAAACCACCCAATCTGGCCATCTTCAGCATTTGGTCTCTATTTTATAAACCTCAGTTTTATTATGGTTCATCCCATCATAGCTGATAATTCGGGATAGACACATGCCTGCTACAGCAACCTAGAGGAAGGCTTAGTGGGAAGACCTAACCCTACCTCCCATAGGCCCTTCTCCTGGCTCTGGGCCTGCTTCATTAATTGCACAACTGGGCACCATGAGAAACACATGACTGCCATCTACATAGACAAAGAAGGAAAATATGAGCCATCCATTTGGCAATAGCATTGGCATCTTCCTCCCTTCATGCTGCCAAGGCCTGACCAGAAAGATCTTGGCCTGCTTACTGCCTAGTGTAGTCAGTCTAGACACAGGGTGGCTCAGGTCATGGTATGTAGAACAGCTGTGGTGAATTCTATACATACAAGTAAAGACAGATAAAGGTTCCTGCTCCCTGTCTCTTGTGGAGACACAAACTAGAGTGAAGTTTAACCTCATGGAATTAAACAGAAAAGTTTTATATTTTTTAAACGTATAATTTGCCTCAGAATAGATGTTATATTTTGATTTTCTTTAGAGCTTCATTAACATAAGAAAAATAGATTGTTTACTGTCCACATAAACCATGTACAACCCTTTTGAATAAGGAAAGCAGACAAATGTGCAAATAAATGTAAAGTAAATATAGAAAGATGTGTGTTATGTTTGCAAGGAACCCATGTCCTTGGTCACTATAGAATGTCAGTTTAGTAGCCCAGACAATTTTGAAAGTAGCTTAAGGAAACACAGATCACACATACCTACTAATCTCATTTTTCCTCTCCCCCAAATTTAGCAAGTTAAATGTTATTTCCCTTATTCTGTAAATGAGGAAACTGAGGCTGCCAGAGGGTTGTTCTAGGTCACAATGAGTAAGTGACTGAGTTAAGGATTGACCAGACTCTGCCAGATACCAAAAGCTCATTACTGTTAGGTTGTCACTAATTTGAGCAACTGTCTTCTCCCTGAAGTACACCCAGGGACATTTAACAACATTCCAAGATGAGGTCATCAGGGAGAGCTTGGTCAAGTTACCATTGAAGAAGTCTCTCATCCATTTCTCAGAAATCCAAGTTGAAAGGTGAGTTTTGTAATTGCTTCCCTTTTAATAGATGATTAATTTTAAGTGCCCAGTCGGGTGATGCAACAAGCAGGGGTGGGCTTGGTTTGAAGAGTTTCTGATCTTCTAGGATGTTCTTGCACTTCAATGCATGTTGAGTCTTTCAGAAAATTCCTCAAGATAGTCAGCCACATATCCATAAATGTATATGTGAGCACACCCATAGGAATACAAGGTACACAGCAGGGCGTGAGCTAGGTTTGAAGTGTTTCTGACCTTCTGGGAACTATTATTCACTTTCATAAGCTTTGATTTTTCAAGGACGCTCCTAAAGATGGCTAGTTAGATGTTCATAAATGCACATTTGCTCATGCACATATATACTGGAACTCAAGGTATGTGAGAAACATGAGCCTGTGAATGCATGCATATAGGAAATGTGTATACACACATGGTATGCACATGTGTAGAATTATGTATTTAGGAACATATGACACGGGTACACATGTATTTAGAAGCACATGGGAATGTGCACATATGTAAACAGGAGATATAGGCATGTGTGTGTGTGCATACAGGAACAGATAGTTTTCAGTTATATCACAGAATGCTATTTGGACAGTAAACAGAGTGGGGACTACTAAGAAGAATGACCCTTCCACCTTGGGGCTGGTGGTTGGAGGTACAGAAATTAATTCACACAGAATAGAAGAGGGAGGGCAGAGTTTACTTAGGGCACAATCAGAATACTGTAACTCATTCACCAGCCAGAAACAAAGAAGTCTATTACACACTGGGGTGTGTAGGTGGTAATGGAAGGATAGAGGGTTTTGTTGGGACTATTCAGCTAATAGACAAGTCACTTTTTTCCCCCTGGCAGTTAAAAATACCAGGAATTTCTTAAGAGGAGGGTTGGTGGTAGTTGTATTTTCTAGGGGCTCTACTCAGATAAAAATACTTCATGAGAGGCTAAAAACTGGTCCAGTCAGTGGAGTACCTGCCACATGAGAAATGAAGACATGAATTTGGATCTGTGAAAAGTTAGACATGCTTATGCATGACTATGACCTTAGCACTGTGGGCATGGAGATAAGTGGATTCCTAGCCAGTCAGTGAGTTATGGATTCAGTGAGACACCCTGTCTCAGAGATAAGATGGAGAATGATAATGGAAAACCTTCAGTGCTAACCTATGACCTCTGCGTGGACACATGCACCTGCACTCACACATGCATATGCACACATGTACACACTAAACACATGTAAAATATCCAATGACATTTCTTTGTCCCTCACCTTTAGCTCAGATATTTATATTTTAAAAGTATATTTATATCAAGTCTCAATAGAGTCTCTTATTTTGCCTGTTTGAAATTATTTTAGAAGTTTTATCAAAGAAGAGGACCAAAGGGGGAAGGAAAAGGGATGAAAAAGAGGAGGAGGAGGCAGGTGTGGGTGTGGAAAGGCTGATCGCTATGAAGAGAGATTCATGATGTCCTGAGATAAGCTATCTCCTCCCAAGGGAGAGAAAACAGACATTACAAGTATGAGCAGACTGGATCTATTTGGTGAGTGCAGAGAGAAGTCAGTGAAGAAAGTTCTAGACTTTGGTATGAAAATGCTTGAGTGAGGAGGGAAGAAAAAAAAAGTCCCAGTTGTGATTGTTTGCAGGATGACACTGCAGAGATACGGGTGAACTCAGTCTTCTGAGTGTCTCACACTACTGGTGATCTTCTATTGGGCTGGATGGATCTTAAGGACAGTGACAAGTTTCTGGGCACTTTCTACACCTCTGCAAAGACTTTTGTTTATCATTACACCTTACATATATTTGGATATATTTATATATTTAAATACATTCCATCATCTCGTGTGCATATATAATTATTGAATATTATATTATATATTACATATATTTTATTTACACAGGCAATATCTGTTCTTATTACATGTTTCCCTTCCCTTAGTTCTTTTTTTAATGCCTGCACACATCCTAAGACGAACAGAGCTTAGCATGTCAGATCATATATTTCTGTTTCTGTCCATATATTATGGGTAAGAAAAATGGTTACTTTAGTTTTTCAAAGAACGTAATGGCAGCCTCAGTATGAACACTAAGTAAAGACTAGCCTGCCTATAGATGTGTTATTTGGTTTTTTTGTTGTTGTTGTTGTTGTTGTTAGATTTTTCAGCTGCAGTGGTAATGAAAAGATGTCTATCTTCCAGATCTTCTGGATTTTGAGTTGTGTGACTTTGGAATGCTCCCATTCAACAAGGGCTTAGCACAGACTCCTCACCTCTAAGCACACTACTCCCCCTTCACCCAATTAACCTTCAAAGAGAAGACTTCTACAAGTCCCATCAGACCCTAAACATCAACCTCCACCTGATGGCGGAGATAGAAGGTGGTGAAGAGAGAAGCTTATGGGAAATGTCAGCTTTATGTTTTGTTCTAATCTGATTTTTTTCACCTTTGATTTTATAAAGGGATTTTTTTATTTTTAGGCCAGTCCTGATGCTTTCTTTTTTTTTAAGTTTTTTTTTTTCCAGTTTGATTCCACCATATTAGTACTATACTCTTATTTAGGAAGATAATTCTCTCAAAATCTTCTCAAACATAAAAGTTTTTTTTTCCATATTAAGGGATCTAGTGTTTGGACATGGACAATTTAAAGTCTCTAAAGGGATATCAGTTCTAAGATGTGACTGCATGGCCACAAGAGACATGCCCCCCAAAGGGGCAGAAGATTCAACTCTCAGAACCTAAGGTTTTCCCTAAAGATCAAAAAACCAGTGTGCTGGCTAGTTTAATGTCTACTTGACATAAGCTAGAGTTATCTAAGAAGAGTGAACCACACTGAAATTGGGCTCTAAGCAGGTTTATGAGCATTTCCTCAATTAGTGGCTGACTGTGGGAAAGCTCACCCCATCATGGGCAATGCCACCCTTGGGCAGGTGGTCCTGGAGTGTATAAAGAAACAGGCTGAGCAAGCCACGAGGAGCAAACCAGTGAGCAACATGTCTCCATGCTCTCTGTTTCAGTTCCTGCCTCCAGGTTCTGTCTTGAGTTCCTTTGATAATGGAATCCTGACATGAAACTGTAAGCTGAAATAAATCCTTCCTCTCCCATGTTAATTTTTGTCATGGTTTTAGCACAACAATAGAAACTCTATAAACAAAAAGGAAAGCAAAGACTGTCATTGCTATAGGAAGTAAGAATGAGATTTGTGAGAAGTTACCTTAGGCTACCACAAAACTTATATATTCAGCCCTGAATTCAAACATATAAGTTATATTATACAGACCAAGCAGGTTAGGAAAACATACACACACACACACACACACACACACACACACACACACACACACACACATATCCCCATGAAATCAGAGACATGTACCATCCCAGGAACTTGTGTGTGTGTGTGTGTGTGTGTGTGTGTGTGTATGTGTGTGTGTGTGTGTGTGTATGTGTGTGTGTGTGTGTGAGAGAGAGAGAGAGAGAAAGAGAGGGAGAGAGAGAGAGAGAGAGAGAGAGAGAGAGTTTAATGATAAATCATGAGAAAAGAGGCCATAAATTCAAAAAAGAATAAGGAGGGATATTTGGGAGGGTTTGGGGAAGGAAAGAAGGAAATTGTGTAATTATATTATAATCTCAAAAATAAAATAAAGAAGAAAAACCTGATAGGCCCATGACACTGGGCAGACAATGCTGAAATGAGACATCCCAGCACTAGCAAGGCAGCAAGCAGGAACTCATAAAGACCATTACTGACTGGGGTCTATCATCTAGACTTACATGAACACTTCCTGGTATGACACCAACTATGAATGGGAAACTCAGGACGCCCACATTTATGTTCCCCTGGCTGCAAATTCTTCAGCCCCCAGCCTGACAGTTGACCGCTTCTCAGCCAAGAGCCCACAATCTGTACCCTACCTCCAGCATGTGAAAGAATGGCCACTGTCTGTGGATTTCAGCAGAGCTCTTGGGGAACAAAATGAAAGAGGCAGGGCATAACTGACCTTAGGAGGGAAGGGGTCCATAATAAGAGTACCAAGACACAAGTACACAAAAAAGAATATTCTATAGTGTGCCCACTAGTTTGAATCTTATAAGGAAGATAAAAGATAGGGTTCCCACCACATTCACTTGGCTGGATCCTGGGCAGATATCCGGGAATCAGTCTGGTAAGATATTTATTATTGTTGGCATAGTCAGAGATGTTGCGATCTCAGCTGTAGTTTCTGGAAGAACAGAGGCTCCCAGATATCCCAGACTTGTCACCAAATCCCAGAGAGAGAAAAATGTCCTTTTTTTTTGAGTATGGTGGTTAGGGGTCCAATAATTATCTTGGGACAGACAGATAACAAGGATGAGAGATTGGGTTACTTAGGAACACATGCAGAAGTACTCAGCGCTGTATGCTCCCACTCAGTATCTCAGGTCAGCTTTATGTGCCAAGCACAGCAAAGGGACAGGAGAATGAGATCACTGGTGGCAAGGCTCTGAAGGTTCTACTAGATTTTCAGGCAGTTTGCCTCCCTGACCTCTAGCTGAATTCCAAGATACTCCTGGGAATGGAGTCCGATGGCAGCTGCAGTCCTAGCATTCTTGTTAGATAAGTAAAGACCAGCTACCAGCTCTGTATATTCTTCAAATGACAAAATTTTACTTTCAAATAATCTTTATTGCTGCTCTGAGATTCTACACATATATCCCCATGAAGCCAGAGACGTGTACCATCCCAGGAACTTTCATGAAGAAAAACCCACCAAAGCCCTCCAGGCCTGCCTTAGTTCTGAGATAGTGTTTTAGAGTTATGTCTGAGAGCTTCAGGAAGGGTCGGTGACAGTCCTAGTGATAGAGAAATTGCTGGATAATATAAGTACACTACAGGGGTTATCAATAAGGTCCTTGCACAGACTGACATCACCCTGGGCCTTGCTTCAACAACGTGAGCCATCTCTCTGTGTCACAGTGTTTGAGCCATCCCTCTCTGCCACAGAGAAAGCTGGTGCCAGTTAAATCTCTCAGATCAAAAGCCTGTTACTTGTCTTCTAAACATCGTTGCATAATATTTCGAGTTAAGTAACACCAGGGCTGCATTTTCTTTCCCCAACTTTTTCCTTTACTTATTACAAACAGGAAGGAAGTAGTAGTCTGTTTATATTTTTGGATCACAATTTGACCCTGTAACTGCAAGGAACCTTTATTGCCAGTGGAAATATTCGAAAAAACATGTGAGGTTCAAAGTATCAATTTCAATTGACAATATCTCACTCTCTCTATTTATTTACAGAGAAATTGTGCTATTTTTCTACAAAGAAAGAAGTGCCTTCTCTCTACTAAAGTTACATTTACAACTCTGAGAACTGTGACATTATTAGTATGGTCAAGAACACCCACAAAAACTCTGTCTCCTAAGCCTATCTTTCAAACAATCCATTTACAACGTACAGTACAGAATTAATGTTTCATGAGGGGAACATACAAAATTGGCTGAGTGAAATTTCTGATGATGGGCATTGTGGGTTAGGGCCTTGTAAGGCAGCATGGATAACTGTGATCAAGAGCAAGAGAAGATAACGAATCAATGAGGGGGGGTCCAGAGGCTGTGAGAAGACGTTAGTCTACCCATGAAGCCATTTTGTTTGTGGATCAAATGCTGGCTTCTGTAATATCCTCAAAATAACCCATCTACACTCACTGTACATTGTAGATGTTCAGCAGCATCCCTGACTTCCACCTTGACCCAGCCCTGGCAATCAGAGATGTCCCCACACACTGTTAAATGTCCCAGGGGAGGCAGAATCAGTACCTTGCAGGAAATGAGGAAAGCTGCTTTGGCAGAGTTTGAAAAGAACTTCAGAAAGTTGAGGGAGACCTTGGGGATATTCTTACAGTTTTGGAGATGAGGACTGGGATGTGCATCTCCCGATGTGCATCCTCTCTTGCAGGCATGTGGGGGAGGGAGTGCTTGGGTTGGGTGAGGATCATAATGATGGAATTTTTTAGGGTTGCTGGAGACAGTGAAGTAAAGATTTTGAGATGAAGGGGCTAAAAAATGCTCAAATTGATAGAAAAATTTCCCATGATGCCTTCAGTTGAGAAATCAATGGATCTTTGTGGAAGTGTCTAGAATGACTACAAAACAACCCTTACTTTACTGAGCAAGGGTTTTCTGGACAAGAAAGTTGGTCTAATGAAAATGCTTGAAGAATAAAGTCACATGCTTATGAGGATAGTAACATTTTAAATCTCAGAGGTTTTTTTAAGGTTCCTTTATTTTATTCTTTTGGGCACAGTACTGCTACATTTGGAGAATCCAGTATGAGTAAAATGAATGAGTTAGGAAGCCCTACTCCAGAGGTCCAGCCAGGCTTTGCCATACTGGGAACTTGATGAATGATTTGTGCAAGCATGCAGTTTTCCCCAAACTCCAGTTTCTTCAGTAACATATTGAAGTTGATAATGTCTTCCTTTTCAAACCTGCTGCAGTGGGATGAAGCAATGCATCTCTAACATCCTCATGGCACACATGTTACATAAGTATGAGTCGGCCGTTCAATACTAAAAGAGCCTGGCACAGCAGAAGAGTACCTGTACTTGGGCCATCAAACCTTTGGAACATGCTACCCCCATTCTCATTCCTATCAACAGCAAATAAATGTTGGATTTCTCTGGAAACATATGTTGGAATGTTTTCTCTGCAGCCAGGAAATATTAAGGAGAGAGAGAGAAGCCGTTGTCTCACAGATTCGTTCTCTCATGTTCCTGAGCATGTTGGTTTATCTCTAAAATGTGTGGGGTGATGTGGGCTGGAGATTAGCAATACCACTGCCACACTGGTAAAAGAATCATAAAAGCAACTGTGGCAGTAACTTGGAGAGAATTGAGAACTGAAGACCATGTCCTAGAAAGTCCATTCAGTCTATTTTCAGACTCTCTTCAGAACAATGCCTTGGAAGGTGCATGACCTTTAATCTGTCTCACAGTGGGATTCTGCTTTCTCTCTCCTAAATCTCAAGACAGACCATCTTCTCTTACTGCATACATTTTTTTTTTCAATCCCCACCCTACAGCGTAGATGCTATGATAAGAAGTCTGATGCTCAAAGTCTAAATAATTTGCTGAGTGAGGCCCAATTGATTCGTAAATGGAATCAAGAGTTAAAATTTAACTTGTCTCCTGGGTTCCAAAGTTGGTGATTCCCCAACTACAGCATGCTGTCATGAACTCATTTATTCCTCAAAACAACAAAAAACAGAAAAGCAAAAAGCTAAAACATCAGAAATATAAAACCGTGGTTCATATAGATGGGGTCCACGTGCAGCCTTTCTGATACATGGGCAAGACATACGTTATCATATGTGGTGTTTTAAATGAGAAATGTCCCAGCATCTCATATATTTGACTATTTAGCTTCTGGTTAGTGGTGCTGCTTGAGGAAGTTGTGGAGTCCACCTGGAGGAAATACGTCATTGGGGGTGGGCTTACAGACATCATAGCTCAGACCCACTTCCAGCTCTCTCTCCCTCTCTCTCTCTCTCTCTCTCTCTCTCTCTCTCTCTCTCTCTCTCTCTCTCTCTGGTTCATGTTTGCTGTTGAAGGTGTGATCTCTCAGTTCCCACTTCTGCCACCCACTGCCATGCTTCCCCTGCCATTACAGACTTGCCCTTTGATCCATGAGCCAAAATAAACGTTCTCTCCCATAAGCCATTGTGGGTCATGGTGCTTTATCACAGCAACAGAAATGAACTCATGCATCTAAGGTGTTTCTCTAACCTGACCGTAAGGTGACACATCATCAGGCAGCCTTTCTGGAAACCACACTGCCAGTCCAGTTTGCCTAATCCTAACAAAATAAATGAACCCGCCCCACCGAAAGGTTCACAATGGACTGCTTTTGATGGGATTGGGAGAAAGAGAAACACAGCGTATCCTTTCTACTAATGCAGTTTCAGAGCTGTGCAAATGTATTTGGTAATGTTTAGATAACAAGGGTTATTGGGAAAATGGTAAAGGCTCAGCAAATTTTGCTGCAAAATACTACAGATGGGAGGGACTCGGTAATGAAATGCCTCTTACAGAAGTGTTTCAAGCAGTGGGCTCTCTGGGATCATCTACTTATGGTGCCAATGCTGCAGTCTTCAGGGCCTGTAACCCTGACCATAAATGGTCAACTAGTTGGAAATGGGTTTGTGGCCTCTTGGTTTTGGGTTTCTCTTCTCTCTCTCTCTCTCTCTCTCTCTCTCTCTCTCTCTCTCTCTTTAAAAAGCAAGCTGACTTTTTCTTAGCTCTGTATGGTACTTGCTTTATGACTGAGCAAGCCTCCCCCCCCAACCCCAACCCCCAATCTCCCTGGGCCTCAGATTCTACCTCCTGAGGAAGAAGAGTTGGCTATGTGATCCTTCAGGTCACTTTCTTCCCTTGAATCAAACAGATTCACAAAGGTTAACAACTGACTAGTGCCCTCTACAGGGGACTCTTTCAGCAGTATGGGAACCCAGGAGAAATGCTAGCAAATACATATATATATATATATATATGTATTTGCTATATATATATATATATATATATATATATATATATATATATATGTACAGTGTCTATAGCTGTCTATGTGTTCTAACCATATACAATATAAATTAATTAATGAAACATCGTTGTGAATTAATTAAGTCTTAGATTTCGTCCAGACTTCATTGTTCACATACGGAGCACAGGGACCACCTGGATACAAGCGTCACTTTGTCCTGTGAGAAAAAGTTTTCCAGGACATGAATACAAGCCCCTGGATATGCAGTTCAGTAGTTGTCTGATAATACCCTTTGCCTGGCTTTTTCAGTTGTCATTAAAATACACTTCCCCTCCCCTTCTCAGACAACTGGAACGCAGCATTTTCTAAGTTTTTTGTATACGTCCTACTCTTAAGAGTTGATGAACTGTGGATTTTTCCATTAGAGTGGGAAATGGCAGTTTCAGTGTTGCCTATAATTGTGTGAGCCCCTCACTATAAGGGTGGCTTCTCTGCGAGAGATCAGGAGGCCCTTTCATGACATTGCCAGGAGAAAATGTAGGCATGCTCAGTAATTGATTGATTCCCCTTCGCTTCAAGCAGTGCTGAAATGTTTAATCCTTCATGCTGAGACCCGCCCAGAAGTTAGGACATGCTATTCATTCCTAAGGTGTAGGACATAGAAAAAAAAAAATGTCCTGGAAGGCTTTCAGAGTAAATCTGGGTCTGTGTAAGCCTTCTTTAACATTTGCAAAACTAATCGCTATTTTAAGTTTTATTACTACAAAAATCATGTGTGCTTTGTGGAAATTTATAAATTCAGATAAAGAAAGTTTTAAAAGTGCTAGCCCTACATTCTTAGCCCTTACAGGTTACCACTCTTAACATCTGTATATACTACATGTTTCTATCAAAATGAGATTGTGTTGTACATGCTATTTGTAAACTGCTTTTTTTTTAGTTTATGAATATTTCCTTGCCAATAAATTTTTATCTTTTCTAAAACCCAATCTATGTTCAAATTTGCCTTGCTTGTCTGAAAAATGTCTTTTTACAGTTGGTTTGTTCAAATGCAGGGCCCTAAAGCACATTAATTTAACACTTTTTCCTAAACTTAAAAAAAGCAGGGAAGGTTGAAGTTTGCTGTGTGTGTGTGTGTGTGTATGTGTGTGTGTGTGTGTGTGTGTTCAGATTTTATTCTTTACATAAAGCAGATTAAAAAAAAAACCTGCCTAACTTTCTGCTTTATCTTCACCTACAATCACTATGCCTTATTGGTATAACAGATGGTCAGATTTTAAATGTACAGCCTTTAGTCTAAAATGAAATTTGTAAACCTGCTTGAAATCTTGGAAAATATCTCTGTTTCTCTTAACCACTGAGCCATCTTTTCTCTCTGTAGCCCACATCTCTGTTTTTCTTTAATTTTACTCAGACCTAAACATAGCAAAGTCAGTCAAAATTTGTATCAGACATATAGCAAGAGAGTGTGGTCAAGCAAACAGGCCTGGTCTGCTCTCATGGTGCTTGGAGTCTAGCATGGAATGTAGCCCATAAGTTAATTGTTAACACAAAGTACCAAATTAAATGATGGCACAGGCTGGTATTGAGGGGGGGGCAGAGGATAGAAGTTATCTAGGCACAGGGAGAGACTTGGGAGGCAGGTCTGGTCTGGTGCAAAGCAAGGCTTCTCTAAAGGAATATCTATTGGAAAAGGAAGGCAAAGCCTACTTTTGGCATCAGAAATGGAATTTGCTAACATATTGGAGTTAGTTGTGAGCCGTTTCTCTTATGACCAGAATAGAGAAAACATGGGCAAAATGGAATGTGATGAGCCAGGAATGAGGTCCAGGTCAGCGCATCCAGGGCCCTGGGCCATGGCAATACTGTATGATTGTATGGGCAAGAAAGAGCAATGAATGACTGCAAGCAGTAGCAAGCATGATCTGATTGATGTTTTTACCAAGGACACGCTCACTTCTGGATAAAGAACACACTGAGGAGACAGGCATGAAGACAAGGAACCTGATAGAATGCCACCTTAGCGGATCAGTTGAGATTGAATGTCTTGGCCTTGGTTGATGGACAGAGTAGACTAAAGCAGATCAACTTAGAGATCCATTTAGCTTTCTAGGAAGTGGAACCAGAAAGATGTGGGGACTGATGTGATTGAGAAGGGGGAGGGAAGAAGGAAAGACATGCAATGATGTATCTATTTGGACTGTGTTCTAGAGCTGTGCAAGTAATTACACTCCAGGTTCAAGCTAGGTAAGGACCTAGTGAAAATGTCTTGTCTCATGTACCCAAATGTCCTTGAGTAGATCAGATTCGTCAACGCAGCTCACCCCAGGAATTCAGATCATGTCTTCAACAATACCTTTCTTTCCTATTCTTATGTGTTGGCTTCACCCTTTCCTTGAAGCTCCTTTCTCATGCTGACAAAATAGCCACGGGTAGCTATGGGTTTGCATCCTTCCTGGACACTCACTTCTCTAGCAGAAGGGCACTTCTCAATATTTTCAGGAAATGCTCTAGAATGGAACCTCATTAGCTCGTCTCAAGCAATATGTTTGCTCCTGGAGCTCAAGAGTAGAACCAACTCTACATCAAGTAAATGTTACACACAGAGTAGAGAAGCAAGGTTACCACTATAATTGTGAATGGATGATAGACAGGCAAGAATGACAGCATTTACTATATGTGTACTCCCATCCTTTTTATAGGCAGAACTGCATGAAAGGGAAGGTCATTCCCTTGAGGAAGAAAAGAGTGTTGAGGGAAAGATTGCAGGTTCAGGTTTACACACGCTCTTTGTGGGATCTGTCAGATTTTACTTGGGGATGCTGAGTGAGCTGAGACATTTGTGAATCCAAGGCTAAGTAGAAAGTTCTTGGTTGTAGAACTTTCTTGGCTGTAACTTTCAAGGTTTGAAAGTTACCAGTGTGCATGGCATGGGTGAGATCATCTACGGAGTATGTCAGATGGGAAGAGGACATGTAATAGCTGGGCCGGGAATAAGAAGAGAGCTGCAGGAGAATATAAAGGAAGGGCAGGCCAGCAGGTAAGAAAGAAACCTAGTCAGTATCCTGCCAGTGAAGTGGAGACTTCTTGCTGAAGGTGAACATGCGCTAGCTAACCGCATGACAGGCCTCTGAGAGATCCAGTCATTTGAGGAAGTATGGCTGAAAGCTGCATCTTGGTGACTGTTGATGGCACTGGTCAGAAGACCAGGAAATGTGCTGGATTTAGCAAGGGGGAAGCAGGGAAGGCTGGCAAGGACAGAGGCATTGGAATGATGACAAAGGTTAGAGATTTGCTTTGAAGGGGCTCCAAGGAAGAATTTAATTTAACTAGGTTGTCTTTGATACATACATGTGAAGTTATAAAGAAAGGTGGAGTTATCAAAGTTAAAAGATAGAGGCAGATAGGATTCAAAGACCAAAGGATGGAGAAATCTTAGAATGAAGAAGAACCAACTCCTTCACTATAGCTAGAAGGGGAAAGGAAAAAGACAGATGTGGAAAAGCATGCCAGATGTGGAAGCCATTGCCATAGCGTAGCGTGGTGTCTATCAATTCGCAGAGGCAGAAGGTGGTATCATCTCCTGCAAAGAATTGCAGAATTAGAGAGTGAAGAAATCTCAAACAGGTGCAGAAACTCAAGGTGGAATAGAATCCCTGAGCAGGGTCTGTGGCCAGGGAAGACTGTGTTGTTGTCATCTGACAGTCTTGCCACAGGACCCAGCAAGGGGGCTACTGTATCTAAGAAGATGGATAGCTCACCCTCCAGATGTGATGAAAACGCAGGAGAGAGGAGCTGGTGGTCGAATAAATTCACTGTGACATCACAGATGGAAACCAAAAAAAAAAAATAATGGAGAAAGTGGTTATTGTTAGCCCAGCAAAGTTGGAATGGGTTCTGATTTTCATAGAGAAGGATTGAAAGGTAAACCAAGGGAATGCCATTGATGGAGGGAGGGAAGAGAGGAAGGATGGGGAGGTGGATAAGAGAAAGTTCCCAGGCCATGAGGAAATGGTTGTAGAAAGCAAAGAGGGATGGCTACAAATGGTACAGCCAGCTTGTGGGAAGCTAGGGCTACAGAACACTGCTGACAGAGTGGCCTTGAGTGGTTCTAAAGGCTCCAAAGCTTTTCATGATAGGGGCTCTGAAGGAGTTTCTCTACCTCTTCCCTGATGACCTGACCTTTTAAACCTTTCATCACTATTCATATTTTTCTTCCTTTCCCTTTTTCTATTAGATTCCCTGGAAATAAAGTATTTTTCTTTGTATGGCTTCCTATTTTAATAAATGACACCACTATCCATCAAGCCCCAAACTGGAATTGCCCTTCATGCTCACCCACATATTGCATCCTTTGGTAAATCCAGTTCACTCAATCCTTGATCTCCATATGCCATTGTCTGTTGCAGACATTGGTTTTTTTTTTTTCATTTTTTTTATTAGATATTTTCTTAATTTACATTTCAAATGCTATCCCAAAAGTTCACTCCCCCCTCCCACTGCCCTGTTCTCCTGCCCACCCACTCCCACTTCTTGGCCCTGGCGTTCCCCTGGCATATAAAGATTGCAATACCAAGAGGCCTCTCCTCCCAACGATGGCCGACTAGGCCATCTTCTGCTACATATGGAAATAGAGACATGAGTTCTGGGGGTTCTGGTTAGTTCATATTGTTGTTCCTCTTCTAGAGTTGCATCCCCCTTCAGCTCCTGGGGTTTTATCTCTAGCTTCTCCAATGTGGGCCCCGTGCTCCATCTTATAGATGACTGTGAACATCCACTTCTGTACGAGACAGCAATATCAGGGTCCCTTCAGTAAACACTTGCTGTCCTATGCAATAGTGTCTGAGTTTAGTGACTGATTATGGGACGGATCCCCCGGTGGGTTAGTCTCTGTATGGTCCATCCTTTCGTCTTAGCTCTAAACTTTGTCTCTGTAACTCCTTTCATGGGTATTTTGTTTCCTATTCAAAGGGGGAATGAAGTATCCACGCATTGGTCTTCCTTCTTGATTTTCTTGTGTTTTGCAAACTGTATCTTGGGTATTCTAAGTTTCTGGGCCTCATCATCTCTTCCTCAAATCTGCTCTCTTCACATCTCACTTTGTCTGCCTACTGTCCATTCTCCCTCTAGTCTATTTCCTGGAAATATATGTCAGATGTCACTGAAAATAAAACCTGCTCTTCTCCCAACCTCCCCAGCATACCCTTCAGTCCTTGTTTGGATCCCTGAAACTTAACAAGCTCCATTCTTTCTTAGGTCCTCTGCCTCAGCTGTCTTCTTGACTTGCAATGTTCTTCCTAGCAGGGCTCTTTCTTGTTATTCAAATTTCAGAATTAATGCCACCTCCCTAGAAAGTACTTCCCTGACTGCCTGCCCAGCCAAAAGGAGGGTGAACAATAATACCATCTGTCTTACAGAAACACACATTCCTTACCCTGTCCTTTCTTGTCTACATCTCTTTTCCTTTCCCACCCTTAAAAAAGTTCTCTTTAACCCATTTCTTAAGTTAGACGATAGTATATATAGACATCACTTAGAATTCCCTGAGTACCACCATGAAACTAAATTCATAAAGCCAACACCAGCCTCTTCCTTTTCTTTGTCTCTCCCTGCCTTCCTCCTACTTCCCTTTCTTTCCTCTTTGTGTCCCATTCTTCCTTCTTTTTGCTTTGCATAATTAATATCATGGACCTTCATGACATCATTGCTCTCTTTTTAAACAAAGTGGCAGTTATGGTCTTTAAAAAAGGGAGTACTCAGTTTGAAGTCCAAAGACTTAGGCAATCCAAGTAAAATTCTGTTCTCTCTCTCTCTCTCTCTCTTTGATTCTCAGTTTTCTTTTATTCAGAGTATTAATAACAACTGAACCCAGGTCTCTGTTGAGTGAGACAGTGTGTCAGTTATCTATGAACTTCAACAATATGATATAAAAGACTTACCCAACACTTAGTGTTAAAATACCCATTCAACATTTCTTTCTTATATGGGTCAGCTGAGCTGTTTTGTTGATCTGGACTGGGCTCACTCACATATCACTAATTGGCTGACCACCCAGCTTGGGTAGCTGGCCTAGGATGGCCTTCAACTGAGGTGACTAAGCTCGGTTCCATATGACCTTCTGCCTCCCAGCAGGCTAGTCTGGGCTTGTGCTGCTGTTGGTGGCAGAGTTCCAAGAGAGAAATCAGAAACCCATATGTGTGTTTTGAGTTTCTGCTTGCCTCGAGTTTGCTACCATTCCATAGTCCAAGCAAGTCCACGGCCAAGCTGACTGTCAAGGGCCATGATATGTCTAGGGCAAAGTTCAGCAAACCCATGGCCAGTAGCACACTGAATCCACAGAGTGGAATAGAAGCATAACAATGGGGTGTCTCCTCCCCTGAAAAGTTTCTTCAGTGATCCTCCACTGAGCTGAGAAAGCTTTGGTGTATTTCTAAGCTTGGCATGACTGTTTAGTGGATGTCTGGTAGACTCAGGACTCTGGGTCTTAGTGTTTTGAAGACACGGCAGTGAACATAAAAGGGTATTGCTTCAAACCTCTATCTGGGATTCTGGGAAGAATGGCAGGCACATTGAGAGGAAGTGAACCTGGCTGTTGGCATTGTACAATGGTGCAGTCCTCAAGAAATGGCTATAGAGATTTGTTATGCATCTAAAAGTAGAGCTACCTGCTGTAGTACATGATCTGGGATATGTACCTGGCAGACCGTAAGTCAGCCACACCACAGAGATACTGGCATGGTGAGTGTTTATAGCTGTATTGTTTACAGCAGCCACAATACAGACCAAGCCTGGAGGTCCATCAACAGATGCATGGATAAAGAAAACGTAGTGCATCTGTAAATAACCAGATGATGACATTTGGGGGAAACTGGAGATCTTTATGCTAAGCAAAGGAAGGAAGGCTCAGAAAAACAAGTGGTATGTGTTTTCTCGCATATGCAAGGTCTAGATATATGCAAGGTCTAGAATTGTGTGTGTGTGTGTTTGTTTGTGTGTGTGTGTGTGTGTGTGTGTGTGTGTGTGTGTGTATGTTTGTGTTCTATCTCACACACATATATGGAAGGGGAAAGGAATGAGAAAGGAGAGAGAGAGAGAGAGAGAGAGAGACAGAGACAGAGACAGAGACAGAGACAGAGACAGAGACAGAGAGAATATGTGTGGTATAAAAGCAGAAGGGGAACTATTTGGATGGGGGCAGCAAGAATAAGGGAATGGGTGGTAGAAGATAATGGGTGGAATAATGAAGAACAAAGTATATCTATGAACTTGTCACAGAGAAACCCATTACTTCATATGCTAATTTAAATAATAATAATAATAATAATAATAATAATAATAATAATAATAATAATAAAGCTATTCACAGCACCAGACACTCTTTGAAGATGGAGACTCAGGCCTTTTAATTTTGAATTCTCTCTTCCTAGCAGGGTGCTTGGTGCTGTAAGGATCCCTAAGTGGACAGAGCTCAAAGCACCACATGATGAAGGGAGAAGCAGAGCTGAAGGTTTGGTAAAGTACTCGTTCCAGTCTACTCTTCTGTTTTTTTCAGGAGAAAACATAAGGACTGCTCCTTCCCCCCTGGCACTGCCCTTCTAAGATTAGCCCAAGGGAGCCCTCTCAATATGACATCTGCTGCTTATCAGTGATTGTGACCAAGAGTGCTAGAATCCAGGCTCTTCTGTCTCACAGCAGCCAATCATGGTAGCAAAGTCAGAGAAGACAGAGAAGGACAGCCACAACTGGTTCATGTCTTCTGGGACTGTAAAAGTGGGGATTAATCGTTTTGAGGAGGAAGGTTCTATTATCCATGTTTCCTCGGTGTGAATGAAAGATAGACTTGGGCCTCAGGTAACAGTGTTGCCATTAGCCACTGAAGTTTCTCTGTACTGTAGTGTGTACTAGAGCCTCTCTTAAATGTTACCAAGGCCTCCTTCCATAGAGAACCCTGGCTACTTGAAGAGACTAGTTAAATTTAAAAGTGCTGATATGTCATTCCGTGTTGTATGAATGCATGAACATATAATTAGAAACTGTTTCAAACATTTAAAGTACTGATGTGGCTCCTCGTGGATTTTTTTTATTGTCCTCTTGTATATTATATCTCAGCCACAGTTTCCCCTCCCACCTCTCCTTCTAGTCTCTACTCCATTCCCCAGATCGCAGTCCTCTTCAGAAAAAGGCAGGCCTTCTTGGTATATCAAGTAAACATGGCATATCAAGTACAGTATGGCTAGGCACATTGCCTCCCATTATGACTGGATTAGGCAACCCAGTAGGAGGAGAAGGTCCCAGGAGCAGGGGACAGTATTAGAGACAGCCCCACTGCCACTGTTAGGTGTCCCACAAGAAGACCAAACCACACAACCATGACATCGATGTACAGGACCTAGGTCAGAGCTATATCAGTTCTCTGATTGTTGTTTCAATCTCTGTGAACCCCTGTAAGGCCTAGTTAGTTGATTCAGTGGGCTGTTTTCTTGTGATTCTCATGACCATCTGGCTCCTACAATCCTCCCTCCAACCCCTCCACTTCCACAGGATAGCTAGCTCAGCTAGTAGAATGAATGATTGTTGTGGGTCTTAACTACTTGGCTCAGAGACCCCCCATCCATCACACGGGAACTGTCACAGTGTGATTCTTGGTAGACCCCTCTCTTCACACAGGCATTCTCACAACAGGACACCTGGTAGCTGGCCAACCCACCTCATAGTCTAACAGAGCAAATCAGATTCAATTCTCCTTTTCTTTTCTGCCTGGGTAATTTGCCCATGTGACCAAGCTCAGGCAGAAACATGGTCCCAGTGCCCAAGTTTGGCAGGAGACAGGGCTGCCTGAAATGTATTGGTTTGTTCCATAGCCCCAGATTCATATACTGAATACCTAATTCAAAGCACATTTAGAGATAGGGTCATTGGAGAGAAAGTCAAGTTAGAATGAGCCCTAATCCAGCTACAGTTTGGAGACTTGTGAAAAGGGGAGACAGTGTGAACAGACATAAGGGAACACTAAACTCACCCAGGGACAGTTATCTACACACCACAGAGAGAGCTCAGGAGGCGAACCCTCCTTCACAACTCCCCAAAGGACTAACTCTGATAAAATCTTGGCCTTTGAGTTTCCAGAACCTTGAGACAATAAATCTTCTGTTGTTTAAATTGCCTGCCTATGGCACTTTCTTATAGCAACACATGCAAACTAATACACTAGCTCCCCCAGAAAATCCCCCTGCTGTCGTTTTGGCTCTTGTCCTGGCCTTCTTGAGTTCCTGGCTTTTCATCTTCTAGGCATTTATGAAGCTGTTAAATCTGTCTTCAAGAAATTTTTTTTTTTCAGTAAAATTGATCCAGAGTTTGTTGTTTCCAGCTAAGAAGCCCAGTGAATACAAATATCTTGCTCTGGAAAAGGTTTCTCTCTATAGGAAACGTGGTTGTCTTTCTTGGAAACAGCTTGCGATTCTGAGTTCCCTGTGGAGCATGGCTTTGTTGGATTGGCCTATCTGTGCTTCCTTTGTGGTTAATGGGGTTTTGACTAATTTAACCCTGCTTTTTCTTTTTTTCTTGCATTTGATTTTTTAAAATGCAGTTTTCTTATATAAATTACCTCAGGATTGGCAGATTGTTTGACTCTCTTCATTGAAACATGTAGAGTCAGATGTCATTCATAGCAGACCACCATGGGTGCAAAGTGCCCCCTGCAATTTCAGGGACGCTTAGCATATCAATAGGGTGTTGCTAGCTGCAGTGCTTAGAAGTATA